>CM014090.1:3699896-3996645 GCA_004119915.2 Collichthys lucidus | reverse complement strand
AGAGGAGAGAGGCGAGGAGAGAGAGAGAGGAGACAGAGAGAGAGAGAGAGAGAGAGAGAGAGAGAGAGAGAGAGAGAGAGAGAGAGCTTTCATCCCTGTGAGGAACAATGTAGACTTTTTTGGACTATTTTTGGAAAGTGAGATCATTCTGGGTAAAGTTTGGTGAATGTCAGAAATTATGAATTTACATTGAATACATGGAAAATTTCCAAAAAAGTTGTTAAATTCAACATATTGTTCAGCTGCCATTTTAATTCACTGTGGAGCAGCTCCAATTTTACATTTTAATCTCGGTGGCGACATCTGAATTTGTAAAATTCTTTTGCTGCTCAGCGAGAAACAATCTTCACTACGTGGTACTTCACAAACATATCCATTTCACTACATAGAGTGTAGTAACACACACCCTTAATCCTTAATAAGGACCAGTCCCTCCACCAGATCCACCAGAAACTGAGAATGAGGATATACAGAAGTGGATTTTGGTGTCTTTAGTTGATAAATATACAGTTCATATTGATATGTGGTAAAAAGACAGCATGGTTTCATACACAGTGATGTGGGGCAGGTTTTCTATATAATATGTACGTTTTAATATTTTGTTGAAGAAGAATGATGTGGTTTCATTACCTTTCCTCAGACCCTCCAAAGTAAATCTACCTGATCATTACATCAGCCAGTAGAAGCCGATCAGCTCCTTACATTTGTCGATAGGCAGATTACGTATCAGATAGATAGCAGAGGTCAACATAAACGTCCGCCAGACATTTTGATCTGCATCTGATGATATTGATGAAGACTGCTGTGTGCGCGTGTGTGTAGTTAAAAATGGGTGAAGTACACTGAGGGTCTGGTCCCCTTAAGCCTCAGAGAGACACAGAGCTGCTGCCAGTGACTGATTACCCCTGGCAGCTGTCTCTCCCTCTTTCCTTCTCTCTCTTTCTTCATCTTTCTGGTGATATGCCGTCCCGTCTCTCTCTCTCGTACTTCAGTTTTCTTTCTTCTTCCATACAACGCTCTATTTCACATCTGCTTCTCTGTAAGATCTCTCTTCTATAACACCACCCTCTAATTTTCTCTCTCTTTCTATAGCCTCTATCTCAGTCTGTTAGTCTACCTCTCTCTGTCTGTCTTTAAATATAACCTCTAAATCAAAAGAGATAGAGGTTATTCCTGCGCAGCAACATGATCAGAGGAAAAAACAAAGAATGTCACTTAAATGTTGAAAATGTAGAAATGTGTCTTGAATGTGTGAGGAAAAGGTGAGGGTGAGAGTTTTTAATGTTTAAGTGAATATCCTGTTCAAGTCAGAGATTATAAATCTGTAGGTGAAACATGCACATATCCAGTAACTAAACTAAACTTCTCTTTAGCACCTGTGAAGGTCACACTAATTATTCTGATAAAAAATTAAAAACATTTCAGCATTAGCAACTAAAATGAAGCTGTAGTTGTTTCTCTCACTCACTCTCCAGATCCCTCATGATATTCTATATTTATATAAATATAAATCTATATATAGTCTGATATATCTTATTCCTCTGTGCCATTTTTGTCCAAACACTATAAAAGACCCATACATTCATTAGTTGTCCAGTTATTAGAAGTTCTCTGTAGTGCACCAAACCCACGTCTGAAGCCAACACACACACTGCTTACTGCTGTTTGAGTGAGGTTTACTCAAACTACAGTGCTCTTCTGTTTTAGGAAATTAATTATTTAAAGAGAAAGCTGCACTTGTGAGGCATTTTTAAAAGATTTACGTCTTCAGTAGGAACCAATGGGCTTTGGGCTGAATGCCACAGAGAGGATGGAAAAGTCAGCAAGTACTGCAGGAATGACTAACACACCATGGGCTGCTCTTTAATGGGACTATCCTTCATCCTTCAGCTCACTTGCTCATTGTTAAGCCGGCTAAGTAACTGTAATCATTAAAAGTAAGTATGAGAACAAATTCATCTTTTGTTCTTATACTGATACCAGAAACAGCAAGTGTGTTTGTGAGAGATCGGGTAATACTGAGATACACATATGTAATTCTGGAGTCATGTTTTATGAACTAAACTCAATAATTGGTAAAACCTGAGATGAACTTATAGTTTAAAGTTTTAGTAAATGCAGTTTCCCTTCTCGTGTGCATCTATATAGAAATGCATGACATGAGGTGACCTCTGAGACTTAATCTATTGATATTAATTATATAGACATTCATCCAAAGCAAGCCAAAAATGTACATTTGTTATATATATGTATATTTATATATTAACATCCTGCTCGGGACCAACAGTCTTTGGCGAACGAACACAATGAACAGCTCCACTGCAGCATTTGGGGGTTAAGTGCTTGTTTCAAGGGCACCTGATGTTTGGCATCCCGTGTCCTGCCATCTACAGAAAAGACTATTGAAAGAGTATTGTTACTCTCTTACGCTGATAGCCAAAACAGAAGTTGTGGAGGCCAGACGGAGACGACTAGAGGTTACGACAGAGGGATGAGTGGGAGAGGACAGTTAAAAAAATGTGAAGGATAATAAAAGGAGAGAGCAGAGAGGGGGGGGGGGGGGCTGACGCTTTCATTACACCGCTGGTGTAAGGGTGATTTATTGTGGTTACCAACGGCGACAGCATATCAGGGGAGAGGCCAATAATAACACAGAGTGGTTTAGAGGAGAAAGCATAACGACTGACACACACACACACACACACACACACACACACACACACACACACAATAGTGCTGACACTACTAGGTCATTGATTGAATAGTAACTCAGTAGAAAATTAATCAGTGATAACCGTGATAGTCGATTAATCGCTGAAATGCCAAATGTCTCAAATGTGAAGATCTGCTGCTTTTATATTTACAATTATTGAATATTTTTGGGTGTATATAGACTAATTAAATTGGAGATTGATAGATAATAACAATTATTAGTTTCAGCCCTAATACACACCTGTAAAATTCTGCAGATTTGTGTTTAAATATCACTTTGAGATTATTAATAATGCCACATGAGAACATCCAGCAGAATAACAGTAATGTACAAAGTTAGTTACAGTCTCACAGCTAACAGGTAACGGCCCGGCTCATAAGACTTCAAATTAAAGAGAAGGAGAGCAGAACGAGCAGTGACAGAGCTGAAGCAGACTGAAGTGGACGCTCTCAATATAGAACATTTCTTTTTAGATGCTGTCCTATAAACCACGGTGAGGTGAGGGTTCAGGTCCACCATGAGACAAACAGAGATGCTTCAGACGATCCAGATCCTGTCCTAAAAGTGAGCGATGAGAAGACGTCTGTGGTTATCACAGATGTCTCATTACTGCCGTCTTGTTTTACTGGAGTTGGACGGTCAATAAACTACACATAAACTATCCTGCTCATCATCTGTGGCAGGGCTGTTACACCTTTACAGGTGACTTCTTCAAACTGTCAGATATTTTTATTTTACTATGAATAATGATAATGAAAGCCAGAAAATACTAACATTTGAGGACCTAATACCAGAGAATATTTCATATTTTTGCTGGAAAAATTACTAACTATTATAACTATTATTATAATTAATAACTCATTGATTAATCGTCTTGTCCAAAATTCTCTTTTTCCGAGCCAAAGATTATTTTTGCTGTAAAGACCAACGAGAATATTGTTTCTTTGTTATTGTTTTCATTTTTATCATCTTCTTTTTATCTGTTTGGATGAAAAAGCGGTTGTAGTGTGTGTTTTACGTATGTGGGATATTCACACACACACACACACACACACACACACACACACACACACACAGGTGGTCGCTGCTCTTTCTTCCAGCTCCATGGAGAGTTCAGAGAGGCTGCTGCTGTTTACATGTTTGATCCCTCAGTGTTGGATCAGGAGACTCTGTGTCCTGGACCGACTACATATAAACCCTGTAACCCCATGGGGTCCAGCAGGACAAACCTCAGAACCAAAACCAGACCCAAAAAGGTCCAGACACAACCTTTATCCTTTATATTGATCCAGTGTTCATCCAGTGTTCCAGGTTTAGTGTTCAGCAGATGTCTTAGAGATTACATAATCTCAACACAACGACATTAATCAACTCTCAGCAGATCTAACGAACGCAGATGTTGCATTGTCGTCATCTTGAATGAACAATATTCACAGATCAGAACTTTCTTAAGTTTATCTACGAGCAGTGTCTGTGCTGCATTTAGCAGCAGCTTCATGTCCGTGCACCTCTGTGCTCTTATTTGTTGATCAGTTTTCTGTACTTACTGCCGCAAGAGTAGCAGCATTACTCAGCACTTTATCTCTGACGCTGTAGTCAGGACAGGTAACACTGTTCACTGATGTTTTCAGACGTTTCGCAACCTTTTATGCCTTCAGTTTATTGGTGTAAGAAGAGTCTGATAAATCCTCAGTGTGGCTGATGTTTGTTCCTTTAACAAACTCTTGGTGTAAAACACACAGTGGTGTGTAGAGCCAGATACTGAGGATCTCTGCACATTTAAAGCTGTTGTTTTTTAGGTTGCAGCTGCTGTTTTCTGTGTGTAGCTCCAGTGCTCGGACAACACGTGGTACAGCATTTTGTCAGCCATATTCCATACACATATTCTGTACTGTGTCTGACTCACTGAAGCACAAAGAGGAGCATTGCCTGAGCTTTTAGGGAAATGAATAAATAAGCAATGATGTAGGCAGATGATGATGATCCATTATACACTTTCCAGCCAGTACAGCTCATGGTTTGCTTCAGGTGTTGTTGCAGTTTAGACTCACAAATAATATAGATTGTTGCAGGATTGTATTTTTGCTGTTAAATAATAACAGGAATTAGTATTTTTAAACCTGGGCCCTGTTTTACACATGTTGGGGTTTTAATGAGGTACAAAAGATTTGGAACTGGTCCCGTAGATCACCTCAGCCAGCAGGAGACAGAGCTTTTGTTTGAGTTTGAGACTTTTTGTTAAATGAGTAACAAACATCATGTTGCTCTTTTCAAAGCCACATGACGTCATTGACAAAAACATTATGTGACTTCAGTGTTGTAATACCTTAACATGACATTAAAGTCGCACAATAACACAAACTTACTGACCAAGACAGCAGCAGATCAGCAAATACGAGTTCTGTGAGGTAAAATCTCAGATTTTGTCAACGGAGTCTGGTGACTGTGACTGAAACAGACTGAAAGTCAGGACCTCTCACCTCTGCGCCTCCTTCTCGTCTTCTCTCATGAGTCCCCTATTTTTAATCTAGTGTAATACAAACAATGCTGTAATAAGCATTGAGCATGTGAGAGAGAAGCTCCCAATTAAAATATTAGAATGAGTCGTCTGTTTCTGATGTTGGGACGGGCAGGTTTTACATTCATACTCCTCTGAATGTAAAAAAAATCATCCGAGCTTGGCGTCAGGTCATTGTTCTTTCCTTTGTTTCTGTCTCCACATTCTGAGATTTCCTGCAGGCTGCGTTCAGTGTCTGGAGGCAAAGCATGAAGCATCTCACTGCTGTGTGTGTGTGTGTGTGTGTGTGTGTGTGTGTGTGTGTGTGTGTGTGTGTGTGTGTGTGTGTGTGTGTGTGTGTGCAGCGTGATTGTCAGACATAGTGTCAACTCTCTTGCCTGGGGCTGAATGATTCCTCAACAGCTGAGTCTGATTATCAGAACGAAGGTGATAACACACACACACACACACACACACACACACACACACACACACACACATATGCACACACAGAGAAATCACACACACATCAGAGCAGTCCTGCGAACTGAGAGTTTGATTGATTGAAAGACACCAGGTGGTTGAGGTTAGGCAAGGATCACGGCAAGGAGAGCAGAGGACACACACACACACACACACTCACACTCGCACACAGTATTTTGACTGATATGACAGTGTGGCAGTGTGTGACTGATGTGGACTTGCTGGTGTGGTATTTTGTTGTTTCTCCTCTGTGATCCAATGATGGGTAATATATATATTTCAGTAGCTTCATAATAATATCTGTTAGCACGTCTTGCAGTGATATTACACACGTCTTCTTATTCTACTGCTGACCTCCACTATGAGTCTTTCTTTATACCTCATAGCCTCATACCTCACCTCAACAACATGCTTCTCAGATTTTATTCTCCATGTACCTCCACCTCTCTGTGGCAGCAGTGTGTTGTGGTAAAAATGATGGAGAGTGGTTTGCCACACTGTGTATATAGGTGAAATTTAGAGAGTTTAAACATCTGGATATCTCATTTGTAACATCTGAGATCACACGTCATCTGCCATTCACCTGAGAGTTAAAGACAAAACAGACCAAGATATTATCAGCAGAGAGTTTGATAGCAGACAGTTTAAGAGGAAATGATCCGTTAAAGGACGCCGTACCAAAATGTGGCAAATAAACTTAAAAATATAACATGTGGGGTGTCGATTAGCTCAGCTGGTAGAACATCCACCTCGTGTACAAAGGCCCAGCAGCGGCCCAGGGTTCAAATCTGACCTGCGGCCGTTTGCTGGATGTCGCTCCCCATCTCTCTCTCCCAACATTCCTGTCACTCTTCAGCTGTGTCTGAAAATAAAGCTTGATAAAGGCCAAAAAAATAATCCACTGCAAACAAACAATGGAAAGTATTTACTGCTCTCAGCTTCTGTTTCACTTTGGGTTCTTGGAGAATTTGATGGACTTTCTTAATGAACATCGTTAGTTGATTTTCCTGTAACGGTATCATCACATGGTTTCAAACCAACTTTAGTTTGATTTGATTTATTATTACATTGATCTATAAACTTAACATATCTCTTGTGGGTTTCACTCGTGTTGGGTTCCTGTGCAGTTCTCTATCACCAGATACAAAGCACTGTAACGTTTTTCTGTTATTCTCTGCAGGGAGAATCGCTAAGTGCACGGCTACCCCTCCTCTGCCTGTCTTGCAGGGCTCGCTGACATTTACTCGATATGGCTACGTTGTTTTCCACTGGTTTTTAGGTATTACGACAACTGTGAGCTTGGACTTTGGTTGCAGTGGAGAGAGATGGAGAGGGGTGGGATGAGGTGAAGACAAAGAGATTTACAGCAACGAGGCAGAAAGCAGAACCACTAATCACACCTTCAGTTTTACACTTTTACTTCAGTAATCAGTCACATAATCAACATAAAAATCATTAGATACAGCTTTAAAGAAAATAAACCTGCAATCTAAGTGCACAACATAAAAACATGTGTCTCTACATTAAGCATAATTTGTAGAAGGCACCAAATGGCATGTTCCATGTCCTGTGGGCACATCTGCTCTTCACTATGACAACATGTGCCATCATGTGTGGAAGGTGGGGGAGGATCTGTTATGACAGTATATTTATCAGGACTCAGGTCATTGTCACGATTTGCACCTTTAAGACTAACAAACATCTGATGTGTCTGTTTGTAGTATTAAAATGTGTAAAATGCTTATTTAGACAAATAACGTAACAGAGATCGTTTTAGCTGCAGACTGATAAAAAAGCGTCCTCTATAAACTCAGTTTAAGCTCCTGTTTGGTCACTGGCGAGCTTTTCTGGCCGGACACCACAAGGAGTTTAGATTTTCACCCAGTCCGTTGATTTTTATGTCTGCTCTGAATTTTCAGATAGAAGCGTTTACACCAGGGTCCTTATTCAGAAAGGATCTTGTCTTACCATGATTCTACGAACTAAGAGTTCTCTCATAAAAGCGTCCTGTAAAATTCAGTCAAATTAAATATTCACCAAGAAACACATTCAGTCTCAAATGTTTTATGCCGTACCACCTCAGAAAATCTCCTCCAGTATCATGACAGACGTTAAACTTCATTTAAACATTTCCATTCTTTACCTGTCACCCTGTGTTGTGTGATTTCTTGGTGGAGGTGGTTGTTCTGATCGGTTATTTTTATCCTCTGGTCTTCAGCTGACAGTGGGAGAGATGAGAGAGCCGAAAAATTTTTACCCCCACATCTCCCACAATTCTTTGAATCATCAGAGAGATTTTATTTTGAGCTTCTCTTTTGTAAAATGTTTGGAAACCCGGGACAGGCGCTGCATCATTCATGAATGATAAAAAGGAAACTGTTATTTATGACCTCCGGAGTATTTTTGTTTTTGAACCCTCCTGATTAAAACGAGGATGCTGCAGCGACTGTTTCATATTTCCCCCCCCATGTGTGTCAGTTTGTGGGTAAATATGGCTAAAAGGTGTCAGATGAGGTGTGCAAAGTTAGTCAGAGTTTAATTATGAAGTGTGAGCTGCCCTTTGCCTGCGGGGATCCGTTTAATCATGCTTGTATGGTACACAAAAGGAATGATAGCACCTGTCCCCATCACCTTCCTCACATGTCTTCTCCTCATGTATGTGCAGTATATGTGTGTATCATGGCTACACACCAACAAAGAAAATTCATTTGTGTGTGTCGCAGGGCGTCGGGCGCGATGGCTAATGCCTCCCCAGACCTGGACAACGCGGAAGCCCAGCGCCAGCTCAACAACAACAACCGACCGATCGGCTCAGGGTTCTGGGAGACGGAGTGCACCAGCTCCAAGCTGTTCGAGTGCTCCCGCATCAAGGCCCTGGCAGGTCAGAGGTCACACACAGATCAACACACACATGCTTACACACACACTACAAACACGCCTCACACACATGCATCAGTAGGTGTTTAAAAATGGTGTAAAGCAGTGTTTCTCATTAGGAACTATATTGCTCTTCCCTAAAGTAAATCTGAATCTTTGGTTTCCCTCAGATGAACGAGATGCCGTGCAGAAGAAGACTTTTACAAAGTGGGTTAACTCCCATCTTTCCAGAGTGTCCTGTCGCATATCTGACCTCTACAACGACCTGAGGGATGGGTACATGCTCACCAGACTGCTGGAGGTCCTCAGCGGAGAGCTGCTGGTAGAAACACACACGTTGTATCAGTTTTGTAGACTCTTGCTGGCTTTGTATCAGTACAATGGGGGCATTATATGCAAATGACCAACTTTAACTTCCCTTTATGTTGCCTGCACCCAGAGCTCCGTGCTCACTTCTTTTGCTGCCTCCAGGGCTGCAAAAGAAGTGAGCACTACAGATTGTACCTTTGCATTTTTTAAATACAGTCGTCCCTCACTATAACGCGGTTCACCTTTCGCGGCCCCTACTTTTTTTAGTGTAATTTTGCCTGTTCTTTTTACAGCGTACTGTACAGTATGAACGTGCATTGTGTTCGGCGACCTGATTGGCTTGAGTACTGTACAAAATGCGTTAGTGGTGGATAGTCAGATTTACATAAATGTTTAATCGCTAGTGTTTGAAATGTTTGCAGTCAGAGGAACTGTGAAATACACATGAGTTACTGGTAATAATTGCTTATGTGTCAAACCTCAAAGATTGATCATTAAAATTAAATTTGTTAAAAATGTACTTATTGCTGTTAAATCTGCCAAAGTTTGAACTTTGAGAGTTTAAATAAGAGAGAAATGTGAGAAAATGGTAATGCCTGTCTGAGTAAAGTGAATAAAAGTGTGTAGTTAGTCGTTTTACGGCCTTAAAACATTGTAGTATAATTGTAAAACTCACTTCGTGGCTTCCGTCTATTGCGGGTTATTTTTAGAACGTATCCCCCGCGATAAACGTGGGACCACTGTACTCGATCTGTCAGATGCATCCTCTCTGAACATCATTAAATTAGTAATTTTAAAATTAAAGTATGTTAATGTTACATGATGCTGCACATAGTACTTGTATCTTGTATGATTTTTGTATCATAGTAATAAATCTCTCTGTTTTCCCCCAGCCGAGGCCGACACGTGGTCGCATGCGGATCCACTGCCTGGAGAACGTCGACAAAGCCCTGCAGTTCCTTAAAGAGCAGAGGGTCCACCTGGAAAATGTCGGTTCCCATGACATTGTGGATGGAAATCACCGCCTCACCCTGGGCCTTATCTGGACCATCATCCTACGCTTCCAGGTAAAGACCAACACACTGCAATCATCTATGACATGTTATCAGCTCAGTGATGTCGTGACGAGGCGTGGGAGATGCTGAAGTTTTATTCATGACATAAGTTTTCGGTTTTCCGTATCGACATTGAAGAAATTCTCTCCTTGTCAGAAATACAACAATAGAGCAGCTGGTGCATCAAAACAAACTCACATTGTCGCAGTCAGTCAGAAATTGTTGCACCTGCAGCCTGACTACATGCTACACATGGTGCGAGGACACAGTAAAGTTTAAAGCAGGTTTTCATCCGACAGCTCACTGTCACTGGTCATTGTTGTTGTATTATTGTGACTCTGCCACAAACAAATCAAAAAACATTATTAGGATTGATAATGAGATTCTGTAGTCAGATGTCAGCAGCATCACAAAACAAACGCTAAATTATTGACTATTTTATAATTATATTTGGACTTTAAAGGCTTAAATCTGAGCTGCTTTGCTGTGTGCACTGAGATGCTGTCATGTGTTTCTGTGCTACCTGCTGAAGCACGGGATGCTGTAATCAGCAGTGGTTTCGTTTCGGGGGGAGCTGCCAGCGGTTCTGTTCAGTTCAGGGGAGGCTGTCACAGCTGCGGCATCATCAGCGTGCGACAGCGACAGCAGGGTTTGGTGGATAAAGCCTGAATGTCACTCTGGGCTGAGCGGCCTAGAGATAGCAGTCGTCTTCCAGTCTGCTCTTGAACAAGGACACACGCACACCCACACTGCACCCGCTCTCTTACATACACTCTATCTATCATTCTATCTACCTAGTCACATGCACACACACACACACACACACACACACACACACACACACACCTATATACTAATCCTGACATGCACATACTCACAAAAACTCTGCAGGACACACATCTGCAGGTTTCCAGGCTTTAGCAGCAGTGATACAGGATCAGATCCTGCCATGTAAGTACAGCAGAAGCCCACGGCTGCTCTTTATTACGCTTCAGTGCTACAGCTCGGCTTCGGCATAAAATGCTTTGTGTAGCATTATTCAGACCCTCCTGCAACATTCACGCTGCACGCTCGCCTAGTAGCTGTCTCCTGGGACTCAGTATTGTCATGCTAGGGCCGGCTACCTAACAGACTTAGGTTGTTGTGCGCCGAGCGTCTCTCTGCAAAGAGGATGGATGTTTTGAATATGCAATATTGCTGACTGGACTGAATTTTACACCGTGCACATGTTGATAAATAAATGAATAAATATGTTGCGTGATGCTCACTGTTGCAAACTAGTTAAAGAGAAGTGTCAGTGTTTAATCTGAATCACATGTTTAGACTGTGCATAGATTTAAACAAGACTCATCAGTACAAAAAATGATTAATCGTCCAGTGTGTGATACAACATTCATTAGCTTGTTTCCTTTAGTTCAAAATAAGAGCTGTTGTGTTTTTGTTGAGGCCTTTATATCTACAGTGAGAGATCAAACACTGATCTCGATGTGGCCGTTTGCTTTTTATGGGAATTTCGCACACACATTATTTTCAAGGAGAGGGTGAGGCGTGGTTGGGAGAGTATTCAATTGGTTGCAGTTTGCAGCTTCACTGCTAGGTGCCACTAAATGCTACACACTGGACCTTTAAGAAAGAAATTCAGTAATGCCTGTGTTGTATTTTCATTGTGTTTTTAGTCAGACTAAGCAGCTATAACCGTCATAGACTAGCTGACTTCTCGATTTGCCACCATTAGCTGTGATCTTGGCTGTTGTCCCGCTCACCAGTCGATGGCCTCTTCAATTTTGCATGTGCTCAGAAATGTGTGTGTGTGATTATGAAAGAAGTGAGGATAGATGGTTGGTTAATGAGGAACAACGAGCAGTAAATAAGCAGGTAGGGCCTTGAGTCAGTGTGTCCTGAGCAGTTTATCACATTTTAACTGTTGATTTTACAGTTTGTTGATCCAGGCCTGTTTCCATTTCACAATTATTTTTTGTCAAGAACAAGGAAATTTAGTCTGACACACGTTTATAATGGCAATAACTTTATTTAACATTTAACTGCTAAAAGTAATGCAGGGTGGAGCTTTGTGCAGCGTTGGCTGAGATTTATGTTTCCAGTTTTCTTTCTCCCTCTTGCTCTTTGTCTCCTCCTCCTTCATCTCCACCTCCTTTCCTCTTTCCTCTGTGGTGAAAGTGAGACTTTGCTTTGTCCAGTCAGCAGGCAGGGCCGAACCACTGCAGTGACTGCACACAGGCAGGAAGAGAGAGAGAGAAGGGGAGGTATGACAGGCACAGGAGGAGGTCATCCTTATGTATGCACTGAATACACAGAGAGTAACAGACAGTTGCTATCCTGGTGAACCAAGAACAGGCTTCTGGTACACTGCCCTTTCACGCCTCTCCGCTTGCACGTGGTTAGAGCAAGCTCATATGAATGACATGACACTTCGACCACTCACGTTGAAGCTTTGTGACGTAGGACGTGTCGTCACGTAAGCGCCGCCATTACTGTTGTGATTCAGGGAGGGGGAGGGCACAGCCGAACACTGGGGGAGGGTGTTCAAATCCCTCCCTACGATCCTGATTCGTCGGATACTTTCTGGACGGAGGAGGAGAGCGAAACCAACGCTGCTCCAGAAGGTTGTGTAGCCCAGTGCCCTGGGCGTCAACACATAGCTTCTGGTTCACCAGGAAAGACAGTTGCAGTGGCATCAGTTATAATGTTCAGTGTGCATGCTTGGCTGAGTATCCTTGTGTTGTGTGTTTGCTTACCCAGCATACTGCCAGCTTTTGCTGTTTACAATAAATGGAGACACACACACACTGTGCTCTCATGACATGTGATGTAGGCTGTGTGTTCAGCAGAGGAAAAGAGATGGAGCAGACTTAGACTTAAAACAAGTTTTCTGTGTTCAACATGTTTCTCCCACAGTCGTCTGTAAGAATTGTTAGATTTGTATTGATTGACTTATTATTTGTTATTTGAATCACTGATAAATCATTAAATCTATTACTCACAAGTTACCAGCCTATAGTGATTAAAAAAAAAACACTTCCTCTCACTCAGCCAAAGAAATATTTATTGTACAGTTATTTGAAAGCATGCAGCGCTTCTAATTTGTAAAGGTGTGACCAGTTAATATTTGGTATGTTTAAATGTTCAAGTAATTGGTGATAACTCTAACTCTAATTCTCATCGTTCAGAAATCATTGAATTCATGTAACGACCTAAATAAATATTAAGTGTAATAGACAAATAGCATTTTATTCCTGATTCCTGATTGTTCATGTTTGAATTATGGTGTCTCTGCTGCAGTGTGACTCTCTCAGGATTTCATTTATGTGTTTATGTGTGTGTATGTGTGCGTGTACGTGCAATGCTGTGCCTAACGACACGGGTAGCAGCTGATTCCAGGGTGTCATGTCCCCAATTACCTTGGATCATGTCACTGTGATGTGATTGGTTGAATGGCTGTCACTGTTACCTATCATCAGGCGCTGTAACGGCTCCTCACTTCCTGCTCGGCTCTTATTGCTTTTGTGTGTTTTGCTGTGTGCGTCGAGGGTTCGGGAACAGTGTCAGTGTGACTCTGACCTTTTTACAAGTGATTAAAATAGAGCTGGAGTTGAAACACCTGAGTCTATCAGAGCCTAATACAAATCTTAAACGTGGTTACGTTCATGTTGGACAGTCAGATACAGCCTCTGTACTCTCTGTTAGCTCACCACGCAGACACAGTCTTAATAATGGACAGAAGCTGTTGGCCACAGTGTCTCTCCTACAAACACTGATCTGTTGCTTTGCTGTGTTCTTGTTCAGATCCAGGTGATCAAAATAGAGACAGAGGACAACCGAGAAACTCGCTCTGCCAAGGATGCCCTGCTGCTCTGGTGCCAGATGAAGACCGCAGGGTGAGCAGTGAAATAAAAATACAGGAAACTCTAAACTACAAATGTGAATTTCATAATCAGTATCAAGCTGATATGTCAGTGTTACGTTGATGCTCCTTGCTTTACATTTAAAGTTACAAAAGGTTTCCCCGTGCTTCAGGTACTCTGAGGTCAACATCCAGAATTTCACCACCTGCTGGAGAGACGGCCTCGCCTTCAATGCACTCATACACAGACACAGGTACGTGGTATTTGTAACACATCTTCATAGCATACTACTATGTTTAATTATTATACACGATGACAGCTGCGGATAGGAAGCAGTGGGGATGTTTGTCAGTTTTTTTATTTTTCAGATGTTGTAATATTTTTCAGTTTTCCTGAATAAAATGTTTGTCCATCATGCAGTTTTAGTGTTAGAGCTGTGCACACATGACATGTCATTGTCTTCATGTCATTGTCTTCACGTCATCCTCTTGTGCCCTCCAGACCTGACTTGATAGAGTTCCACAAGCTGACACGGTCCAATGCAACCCACAACCTCCAGCAAGCCTTTAACATCGCCGAGCAGCACCTGGGTCTCACCAAACTCCTGGACCCTGAAGGTGAGGATGGTTCTGGGTGAATGTCAATCAAACCACATTATATTCAGTGATATTTTGACCAGTGATCTTATTTTACTCACTGAGATAAATAGTTACTGTGCGGCTGCTTAAAGTTAACTTCTCGGCTGTTTGTCTCAGATGTGAACACAGAGAACCCCGATGAAAAGTCCATCATCACTTATGTGGTCTCCTACTACCACTACTTCTCCAAGATGAAGGCTCTTATTGTGGAGGGCAAGAGGGTTGGCAAGGTAACACAAACATACATGGAGAGATAAATTATATAAAATGATATATAAATTATTGTGCATCCTTCATTTTCTGTGTCTGCTCCCACCATTCCTCCGTCTGTCTGTCAGGTACTAGACAACTGTATCGAGGCAGAGAACATCATTAACCGCTACGAAGCGCTGGCCTCAGACCTGTTGGACTGGATAGAGAAGACCATCGCGGTCATCAGTAATCAGAAGTTTGCCAATTCGCTGACCGGAGTTCAACAGCAGCTGCAGGCCTTCACAACCTACTGCACAATAGAGAAGCCCATCAAGTGCGTTTTCTGAAAATTTAGAGTAACATCTTGATATTTTAGTGCCATGCATATGCATATGAATATTAATCTATGCATACCCTGTACTGAGCATGTGTTTCCACACCGTGCTAATTCAGTTTTTTTGTGTGATTGGTGAGCATAATCTGAGAGTAATGAGCCTGAACATCTAGTTAAATCCTAAAATGAATAATTCCACTATATGCTATCATTATTAAAGTAAATGTTATTATTAGGGGCTCTGCCTTAGTTCAGGAAATATAACCATATGGGTTCAAGGCGGTGATACACACCCAGATGTTCATACAGTCGACTGCCTCACAGTGATGAACGGCCATGACACCGGACAGCAGGGTAGCACAGAGATCGTCCTCAGACCTTCCTGTCAGCAACATTCATGCTGCGAGTGTCCTTCAGCAAGACGCTGGAACAATGACCAACTTCTAGCTGTGACTTCAAGTGTCTCCTTTCACCCTTTTTCTGTTTTTCCTTGAACAAAATTGGAAGTACTTCCAGCGTGTCCTACACATGAGGGGACTGTTGACAGAGAGGAGACCACATAAAGTTTTCTGTCTCTCTCTCTCTCAGGTTTCAGGAGAAGGGGAATCTCGAGGTCCTCCTCTTCACCATCCAAAGCAAACTCAGAGCCAACAACCAGAAACCCTATGTGCCTCACGATGGGAAGCTCATCTCAGACATCAACAAGGTCAGACATCATCAGCTCAGTCTTTTATATACTGTATGTCACCTTTTACTAAACAGCTGATGAGTGAGTTACTGATTAAATCAAACTTTGGCATTACTCTTTAACAGTTGTATTATTATTATTATTATTATTATTATTATTATTATTATTATTATTATTATTATTATTATTATTATTATTATTATTATGTTACATTGAACATTTCTTTTGTCGTTTCCTGTCCAGGCCTGGGAGAGGCTGGAGAAGGCGGAGCATGAGAGAGGCGTGGCTCTGCGCAAGGAGCTGATTCGTCAGGAGAAGCTGGAGCTGCTGGCTCAGTGCTTTGACCACAAAACCACAATGAGACAAGCCTGGCTCAATGAGAACCAGAGGCTTGTATCACAGGTAGGACTGTCAACTGTCTAAAACTGTGTCCCACTCTGTTTTCATCAGCCTCACACCTTACATCCTTTTGTTTTGTCTACAGGACAATTTTGGCTATGACCTACCAGCAGTCGAGGCAGCGATGAAGAAACACGAGGCTATCGAGGCGGACATAGCTTCGTACGAAGAGCGAATCGGGGTGGTGGTGGAGCTTGCCTCAGAGATGGAGTCAGAGGGATACTACGACATCCGGCGTATCTTGGCACGAAAGGAGAACATCCTGGGCCAGTGGAGTCTGCTAAAGGAGCTGGTGGCTGGGAGGAGGACCCGCCTGGAGAAGAACCTGGCCCTGCAGAAGACATTTCAGGACATGGTGTACATGATCGACTGGATGGAGGACACACAGGTACTAAAGACATTCAAAGAGAGAGATAGAAGGAAGGAGTAGAAGATAAAACAACTGAAAGACATCCTGATGTTTAATGACATCTCACGTGTTCTCTGTCATCCCTCCACCTCTCTTGTCTTCCCTTCTCCTCATCTCCTGCTCTCTCTCAGGTCCAGCTGCTGTCGAAGGACTTTGGGAAGCATCTTCTGGAGGTGGACGACCTGCTGCAGAAACACAGCCTGCAGGAAGCCGACATTACAGTGCAGGCTGAGAGAGTGGAGACACTCAACACCGCTGCACTCAAGTATACCACTATAGAGGGTACAGTATATACACACACACATTTATCTGGTTTATTGTGTATGTGACTGGTGATGAATTTCATTGTATCTGTCTGCCTCTTACAAGATAACACAAGATAAACTTTATTAATCTTACAATTCGTTTCTTATCACAAATTCTCCTGATATCAAAAGTCCGAAGTCGTCCAGGTTCTTAGTTTGTAGATGGAAAGAAACCTTGATATGCACAATGCAGAATAGTGATTAAGTCAGGGCTATAAGAGTGTGTAACAAACAATATACTATCTATATATTTATATTGGTACATAATAAAACATGGATTGTAAACAACCGCTTCTGAACTTTTGTTATCTGACTGAATGAATCAAGATGGAGGCAATGATCCAGTGTTGATTTCATGTAGTCAGGTGAAGATGGATTCGACCTTGAGACAAGTTGAAAATAGATTTTTGACACTTGATATCAGTAAGATGATCTGCTCAGTGTGCGTACATGTTTCCAGCTCAGAGTTCACTACTGTAATGAATGAAGTCCTGTACCTGTGCTTCATTCATCTCATTCTTGTTGTCTCCCAGGTTACCAACCATGTGACCCTCAGGTGATCTGTAACCGTGTCAACCACGTCTCCTCCTGTCTGGAGGAGCTGAAACAGCTGGCAGTTAAAAGACGCTCCGAGCTGGAGGAGTCGAGGCAGCTTTGGGCTTTCTTCCAGGTAGGACACAATTTTCACATCGTTCACACCGGCCACCCGGAAAGTAAGCAGGGTTTGAACTCACGCTCTCATTTTTCACTCTTTACACATCTGTTTTGTAACCTTCCAACTGCGCAATCAAATGCAAAACTATAAATGCTTTACAGGAGAGACTGTCTGAAAATGTGCACTGTTAGCTGTTATATTTGGACAAACATTGTGTCAGCCACTCTGTATGACAGCGTTTCACTCGCCTTTGAGTGTGGCCTTTAGATACAATAGTAGACACAAAAAGAGGTGTGAGTCCTTGTGTTTGGATTTCCAAAGAACTGAATATTTATTTTCCCAAACCTGCCTACAGCAGCTTTAAAATCACACAGACCAAAGCTTGTTTTATTTTTTATTTCAGGATCTCAATCTGTTACACAAACAGGACAAGCTTATATTTGAATATGCATTAATTAATCTATACTACTTTTATCAACGTCTGTTTCTGGCCTTAAGCATATTTTAAGTTTACCACATTTTCATACACCTCGGTAAGCCAAATAATAAGAGGAGAGATCTAACATCTAATGTCAGCTGAAAAGGTGATAAATAATATACTGTAATAATAGTAGCACTTTGTTCTTTGCTGCTTTGCATGAGAACAAGATGTTTTGCAGTGCTGGTTGCGCCACACCTGAGCACATTAATTTGTGTTTTACAGCAGATCTATACTACAGTGTTTATAATGAATAACCCGGACGTCTCTCTTAAAGGCAGAGAAGGGGTAAAAATTCTGACCTGATTAGTTACTCACATACAAACTGGACACACCCTCCGATGTTCTTTCATCAGCACTTTGTCATACGCGTTGTTTTATTTCGTGTGTCAGACTCGGCCTGCGTCTGTCTCTTTAAAAAGCTGTCCGTCACTTTGATGACACAGAAGTGATGAACGGGTTGTTAATGCTGGTGAATAAGCTTTTAAAATGAACTATTGAAAGTAATGAGTATATAATGAGAACAGTGGATTTCTCTGTGAATGAATCATTGGTTCACACAGTTTGAATCACTTATTATGTCACATTACTGATTAATCTGGATAATTTCCCATCTGCTTTTTGGGCGGCTCTCGGAAACCGACATCAGTGTTAGAAAGACTTCCGGGATTACAGGGGGAAACTATTCTATATTTCTGATGTTTAGTTTTTTATTCTTCTTCTAAGACTTTTTCTCTTTTAATATATTTTTTGTCTGAACGTGAATCTGAACTCGTCTGTTCGTTGTTCTGTTAGGAGCTGGAGGAGTCAGAAGCCTGGATCAGGGAGAAGAGCTCCATCCTGGGTGCTCAGGGTTATGGGAAGGATCTGAGCAGTGTGCTGAAGTTACTACAGAAACACAAAACTCTGGCTGGAGAACTGCTGGCTCACCGCTCGCTGCTGCAGGTGAGTGTGTGTGTTTTTGTTTTTACCTGTCTGTGTGAGAGTCAGCACCTGGGATGCCTCCGGTACCTCGAGTTTCTGTACTGAACTTCACGTACTTCAGTGAATTTATGCATTAGCATTTAGAAACAGAGCTCACATACAAAAAGAACTTTACTAACTAAAATAATTTTTGGACAGTGAGGAGAGTTTTAGTTGTTGATGCTTTTATGATTGTAATCCTGTTTCAAACATTTAAAACGTCTGTCTTTAGTTCATCTCTGTAAGTCACCTGCATGAATCTTTATGCAAAGTGTCTGAAGACAGATTTATTATTAACAGCTTTAAGAAAATGTGCCAAAAAAGAAATCTCAGCTCTTCAAAGGCTGCTCACAAAACTTTTCCATCCTCCAGAGCATGACAAGATGCTACATATTACAGTGTATGTATTGTTGAAGAACAGAAGATCTTAAAGCAATTTTCTTTAGATGCAAACCCTCTGCATCAAAAGATTAAGTTTCAAATATTGGCTAGTGTTCCACTTTACTGCATAAACACTGTTATCATAGCATAGTAACAGTGTTATCCCTCCATCCTCCCTCACTCCTCCAGAACACCATAAAACGAGGAAAGCAGATCCTCAGTGAGAAGAGCTTTGGCACGGCGGGGATCCAGGAGCGCATCATGGAGGTGAAGAGCGAGTGGAAGAGGCTGGAGGACCAGGCTGCGCAGCGTCTCGGCCACCTGCAGGAGGCGCTAAACTTTTTTCAGTTCTCCACGGAGACGGACGACCTGGTGGCCTGGCTGCAGGATGCTTACCGGCTGGTCTCCAGTGAAGACTTTGGACACGATGAGTATTCCACCCAGTCTCTGCTGAAGAAACACAGAGGGGTCAGCGAGGCTATCGACAAACATCGTCTGCATGTAGTGGCACTGCGCAAACACATGGTGGCACTGCCTCTGCAGTACCGTGAACAGGAGGTGGGTAAAAGAAACACGGAAAGGATGCAACCTGTTTGTTTTTCTTGTCAAAAACATAATTTCTTTTACCCGTCCGTGTTTGTCCTCTCCTGTCCTCCACCGCTCCTCTCTGCAGGAGGTGCAGGTGCGTATGGGAGAGGTGGAGCAGCTGTATACAGAGGTGATCGAGGTAGCGGTGCTCAGACAGCAGTGGCTTCACGACGCCCTCGCCGTCTACCGCATGTTCAGTGAGGTCAATGCCTGCGAGCTGTGGATTGATGAGAAGGAGCAGTGGCTGGACAAGATGGAGGTCCCCGAGAGGCTGGAGGACGTGGAGGTGGTGGCACACAGGTGAGGGAAAGAGTGGAGAAGAGGAGTGAAGGAGGTTTGAAGGGTTTATTTTATTATATACCCGCTGACTGTCTCATGCCAACAATGTCCTTTGTTGTAGGTTTGAGAGTCTGGACCAGGAGATGAACAGCCTGATGGGAAGGATCCTGGACGTTAACCAGATAGTTCAGCAGCTCCTGGATGGAGGTCATCCATCTTCCACAGAGGTCAGAGGTTGTCAGGATCACCTCAACTCCAGGTAATGAATCAAAACCGACCTTCCCGACAAGTACAATCAGTACTCCGAGTACAAGTACAACCGCATGTACTCCTGCTGACATCAACAATTACAACAACTTTACAAAACACGGCGTTGCTCAGCCAGCAGTTCTACTTGTACTTCTACAATACACACTAAAACTAACTTCAGTTACAACCACGACTGCTGATAAACTCACAATTCCACCATGTGAGATTAGTTTATTTAAAGTGTTTTACCTGAGGCATCATGCAGAGCAGAAATCTGATAGAATTAAAGTAGAATTAAGTAAAATAAAATGAACTTGCATGTTTCAGTACAGTTACTGTGCAGTGAATTAGGAAATATGTACAGTCATATTACAGCTATTAATAATCAGAATGTCAACAAAGGAAATATACTTTAATAGTGAACCACAACTCTTATCTCCATACAGACTTAGTCTCTGCATATACTCGGTAACACTTGACTTGTGATTACTGCTGCCAACGTGTGGATAAGCAAGGCACTGACAGGTTTAAAGAGCAGTCTGAAGAACGTTTGTGTGCATATAGTACTGAACTGTTGGTGGAGATCAGCCTGTGAGCTACCTGTCTGTTAAATCTGTCCTATTTACTCCCAGGAGGGTGGAGGAGTAGGTAGGAGGAGAGGGAGGTGGACTGACACATGGAGAATAAAGAGAGATGAGAGGAGAAACGTTTCGTGGGCTTGTGTGATTATTCAGAGGAATTCATACTCACGCAGTGTTTAGTAATTGTCTTTTGACGAGCCACTCGTGTCCTGTCAGTTGCTGTCTCGATAAGAGACTGAACACCTACCTGCTTTCTCATCTCTGCAGAGCCTGAGAAGATATGAAATGTAAAATAGCAGCATGTATCTCCTCTGAGTGTCTCTCTCTCTTTCTCTGTTTGGCCAACATATTTATTTACACTAACATCCGGCCATGTCGACCCTGTGATTGGATTGGCTTTTTTATCCGTCTCAGTCATGTTCGCATGTTACGTCTGGCAGCAGACTCCATGATGGCCGGGTGTCCATGAGTCTTGTGACCTTGGCACATGGCGTTGATCTCGGGGCGACCATCTGTGCTGGTTGCCTCAGTTAAGACGAGACCGGCGGAGAGCGAAAATAAGATCAAATAAACACATCTCATCTCTTCTTGTCGCCTTCTCTGGTATCAGTGTGAGGAGTTTACCAACTTACTCGACACCTGTGAGAGACCAGAACAAATGAGAGTCAGACACGAGAGCTTTACTTTGTACAAAGGGCACCCTGCCACTGCAACATCTAAGCTACAGATAGCAGAGAGGCGCAGAGCAGTTCCTTGTTCCTTTATTTATAGAAGTTTACATGACATGTGACTGGACAGGGGTAGTCCCTGTTCCAGTAAAATAAAACATTTGATTCATCATGAGTACAGTGTAGTAAGATGAGTACAGTGTAGTAAGACTACTGATGCTGGGACATGTGACATTCTTTTAGCCTTCTAACAATCAGTCATTAATTTTTCACCTTAGCTGCATAATATTTAACCTTCAGTGTTAGAAATTTTTTGTGTGTAAATTCCCTTTAACTTTGTTTATTAGATACAATGAAATCATCTGCAATCCTCAGCAGAACAAAGAGCATTAATCTGGTTTATTGGTTCTTATCCTGGGCAACGCCAATGCTGCTGGAGAATAAAATAAAACAATATATTCAATATACCATGTTTTATATAAATATATATAGAAAAAGTGTTGAATTGAGAGCAATGAAGCAGTTCTCAGTGACGTCAAAGCTTTTCATATACTCTGTTTTTATACGTGTTACCTCACCTTACCTTCTTATTAATTGTTGTTATTTTAGGCCTTGACTGTGACACTGACATTATTTTAAGAACTCTAAAATCAAATGAGTTGTTTTTCTTTTTGTGGATGAAGCCGTGCTCCTCCTGTGTCAGGTGCATCACAGTAACCCTGGGCAGATGGGCAGATGGTGGAGAGGGGGGTCGCAAACACCATCCTGGTTACTTGTGGGGGTTGTGACTATGAACGGTTGATCGTGTTTAAATGGAAAATTCAAACTAGATATCCTATTATTTAAATATTTTCACAGTTCTGTAATTTATCTACTACAGTCTTAGTTATTATGTTATGTTCCCAGCTTTTTATGATTAATATTTGGACTTAAAGTCAAGACTTACGTGAGCATACGTTCATGGTGATCCTTAGTTTCATTTATAAATGCATAAAACAAATACATTATATGAAGCTGCAACCTCCATCACACACATACACCCCCCAACAATCACCACCACCATCATGTTGCACCTATAAGACTTTTGCAGCTCTGAGCTCCGTGTCACTGAGCTGTTTTCCTGCCTGCCTGCTGAGCGCTCTGTCTGCTTCTCAGCTACTCTGCCATTACCTCATTACAGTCACAAGTATCTGTGTGTGTGTGTGTGTGCATCTGTGCATGTGTGTGAGTGTGTGTTTTCTTGGCTGAAAGGGTGTGTATTGAGACCTGCTGGTCTGGAGCAGAATCAGGAGAACATATTGTGTGACGATATGGTAAGCAGAAAAAACGAGGCCTGAGCTGAAGCCACATCACAGCAAACAGAGACAGTTAATATCAGGTCATTGTGATAATGAGTTTAACATGAATGATTGATTTTTTGAACTGGGACACTAGAGAGCTGGTTTTAAAACCTGGTAGGGCGAATGAAGGAGGAACATGAAGGACTGAAATGATCCAAACTAAAAACTCCACAATAAATCACGACTGTCTTCACTATCACACATTTCTCCTTCACAGTACCGCACTCCCCTCTCTTTAACCTTCTCAAACTCAGTTTCACTCTATCCTGTCTGTCACATCGTGCCAGGTGGAACAGCATCGTGGAGCTGGTCGAGCAGAAGAAAGATCAGCTGGACTCGATGTTACGTCTGCAGAACTACCTGCTGGAATGTGCCGAGATCAAGTCCCAGATCCAGGACAAGAGAAAAGCCATCGACGCCACTCAGTACATGGGAAGTGACCTGGGAGGAGTCCTGGCTCTGCAGAGACGCCTGTCCACCATGGAGGGAGCCCTATCTGTCCTGGAGCCCAAACTACTCCATCTACAGGTATGGAATTATGGGAAATGTACTGTATACATTTTAAACTAAGATTAGAGTCCATCAGACATGGTGACAGACAGAAGCCTTGTGGGCTTTTATTCCTATAAATAAATAAACTATTTTTAAAATATCAGCGAGCGTGATGAACCACAAAAGATACAAATACGTGGATGTGATGTTTTCATAAGTAGGTTGTTGTATTGTGCAACACAAAAGGCTGCATTCATCATAACGCCGTCTCTGTTTGGTGATGTAGGAAGAGGCAGAGCATCTGGCCACAGCCCACCCGGGTCGGGCCATGGAGGTTCTGGTGCCGTTTGATGGCATCAGTTTGGAGTGGGAGGAGCTGAAACGCACCCTGCAGGGCTGTGAGGACTCGCTGATGGTGGCCAGCAGGCTGCAGAGCTTCATACAGGTACACAGGGAAAAAATACTATTACTGATGATGAAACACATAAGTTCAACCTCAACCAAACAAACCACATGATCACACGTAGATTTGTTAATCTGCACAAACTTTTGCAGTGTAGAATTAATAAACTGAACATCATGTACCTCTCCCTCTCTGTAAGGATTTGGACTCGTTCCTCACCTGGTTGGTCCAGACTCAGACAGCTGCCGCCTCAGACCAGCTGCCCAATGACCTGGAGGAGGCGGAGAAACTCATCAACAAACACGCTGCTCTGAAGGAGGAGATCGGACGGTGGGTTACCGAAGGCTCCTCTGATAATCTAATCTTTAACACGTCAGGTGTTCAGAAATGATTTGAATGGGTTACTGTTGTTTTCCACGCAGGTACGAAGAGGACTACGAACGCCTGCAGGCCATGAACGAGCTGCTGGAGTCCGAGGAGGCTCCTCTCCCTCAGGCCGCCCTGCAGCAGTGGCTGCAGAAACTCGACGTCGGCTGGAACAAACTGCTGGAAATGTGGGAGAGCAGGAGAGAGGTTCTGGTCCAGGCTCACATTTTCCATCTGTTCCTGCGAGATGTCAAACAGGCTGAGTCCTTCCTCAACAACCAGGTGAGGCGAACAAAGACTAAGCAGGTGATCACAGTTCGATTTAATGAAATACAGCTTCACTTTACTGTCTGTAGTGATATGCACCTGTCTTTCTATGCACTGATGCATTACCATCGTCTACGCGATGCACACATCAGCAGAGCCTCTTTTATTTGCTAAATTTAAATTACTAAATGTTTTTTGCAACATTAGAGAAATTCTGTTAGATCGAGACCGACAGCCAGAAAACGACAGCTGCTGTATGCAACATGTATGATGTGCTTTTATGCTGGTGATGCTTCTCAGAGCTCGTCTGGCTGGCACAGAGGCAGAGACAAATCCTCCTCTGCTTTGCTCTTTCTTTCCTTTTTCCTCTGATGGCTGCAGACCAGAGGGAGCACACACGATCAGCAGAGAAAAGGAATATGCAGCTCGAACGGAGCTGTCGATAAGATCTTGCTGTTTTCTTTCTTTCTTACTTTTTGGGCCAGAAACTAAAAATATACATGCATGTGTAATAATGAAGCAAAGTCAGAGACAGGAAAAGAAACAAACTGACTCCTCAAAGCCCTTGAAATATGTTAGGGTGCAACGTTAGGTCAACATCTGAGAAACGTTTTGGGTGCCATCCTGGTGTTTTCATGAACGCAGGCCAAATGTTGCTGCAGAGTGTCAACTGGACTGCTGGGTGTGGTCGGCTCAGCCCTGCCAGCTCTGAGATACAGAGAGAGCGAGGCAGAGAGAAAAGAAGAGAGAGAGAGTGGGAGCGTGTGTGTGCACGTGTGTGTGTGTGTGAGTGTGTGTGTGTGCGTGTGTGTGTGTGTGTGTCAGCAGGTGTCTTTTGCAGAGTGTCCCTGTGTTATGTGATATTAGAGCAGGAGTTGTCGAGGCAGCAGCCTCCAGTAACTCTAGATCTACATTGTGGAGGAGGAATTGTTGGCAGCCTCCTCCTGATGCTGAAGTGTGTGTGTGTGTGTGTGTGTGTGTGTGTGTGTGTGTGTGTGTGTGTGTGTGTGTGTGTGTGTGTGTGTGTGTGTGTGTGTGTGTGTGTGTGTGTGTGTGTGTATACAGTACAATGGTATTAATAGGCTTGTGTAAATGATGCTCGCCTCTTATTGGCTGAATCCTGTCCGTGATTCTTAAGTTACTGTGCAAGTATTTGGTTTGCAGAGATCAGACCTCTGACCTTAACTGGATTTATGCAACAGTGTCATGAATGAAGTGTGTGTGTGTGTACTGTAGTGCATATAGGGGACATGATACTACAAAATATGATGCTCTGGTTATTTTGACATACCTTTAACAGCATAAACAAATAGTATTATAATTTAAGTGATGTGTTTTTGAAGTAATGTCCCATCTCATTTTCAAGTTAAGAATAATGGCTGGGTCGTTTAAGCACAGAAGAATTTAGTTGCATATAATACAATGTAAGTATTCTACTTGTATTACCATATAAATATGATTCCAGCTCTACAGGTCAGCCTGTGTTAGACCTCTGTCTTGCTGATTGCTGTATTTAATCTCAGCATCACATGTGCAGTGGTTTGTTTTTCTAATCTGAAATGTCACAGGCAGAGCTGCCCTTGACTCCTGTGTGTGTGTGTGTGTGTGTGTGTGTGTGTGTGTGTGTGTGTGTGTGTGTGTGTGTGTGTGTGTGTGTGTGTGTGTCTTTTAGTTTGATAATAGATCTTTACCAGGGACCAGCTCTCCTTATTTGCCTCGGGGGGTTGATTTTAGAGAGCAGCATTTCTTCTTCAATAAGTATCAAAGACATTTCTGGCCGAGGAGAACTGCCCCTCCTTGTTGTTTCTCCTTTAATTTAATTCATTTCCTCCGTGTTCAGACACCACATACATGTGTAACCATGTGGCTGGTGGGAGTAGTTTTGTCTTAACACGGCATCATTAAACATTTCCTGATCTGAAATTGTTGTTGAAGAATAAATGCTGTTACCTTTTCATGACAGAACAAATGTAAGACAGTTGATATTTAATAGACTCATTTATTAATCGTTTCCTGAAGGTAAGGTAATCACGTTAATGTGTCCCATGTTCATTCTCCAGGAGTCGGCCCTCGCTCACGTGGAGCTGCCCACCACGGTGGAAACAGTCGAAGCCGCCATAAAGAAACACAAAGACTTCACCACCACCATGGAGCTGAACCTGCACAGGATCAAAGCTGTGATCGAGGCTGGAGAGAGTCTGATCAGCCAGAGCAACATCTACTCTGATCGCATCAGGGAACGGATTGACACGCTCGCCAACAGGTACACACATACAGTCATAACAAACAAAATGTATTGAAGAGTAATTAAGTAAATGAAGGCAAAGAGTCTGAAGCAGAAGACTGTTTTTGTATTATTGTCAGTTTTATTTCACCAAGAAGGATTAAAGGCTCTAAAAAAAAACGTTTGGTTATCTAACATAACCTCAGTTCTTAGAATAATATGAGCGAGGTGTCTCGCTATGGGATGCAGCCTCCTGCAGCCCTGATAGAAGCATTTATCTCAATCCGCCAATCCTGATTGGCCGGTGAATGTGTTCATCCGCGCCGCACCCAGTAGTCCCATCTACTATATATAGTGTGCGCGGATAACATTCCCCTAATTCAATAAGCAAACCTCTTCTCACCGCCCAGCAAGAAGGGTCGTCTGGCGAGACACCTCGCTCATATTATTCTAAGAACTGAGGTTATGTTAGATAACCAAACGTTCTTCTTCATAATATTCACTCGGTGTCTCGCTATGGGATATGGTAGCTCCCGTATTGCCAGACAGCTTGTCGAACCAGTACCAGCCAGTGGGGAGGGTCCATGGGTTCCAGTTAGGACTCCAGGACCGCGCTAGCCACGCACGGCCCTGACACGTCAAGCATGTAGAACCGGACAAAAGTCAGAGGCGAGGACCAACTCGCTGCTGAACAAATGTCCTGAACAGACACTCCCCTAAATAAAGCCCAGGACGCGGCCATCCCGCGGGTAGAGTGCGCACGCACACCCGCCGGCGGCTGCAGTCCCCTGCTCGTATACGCCAAAGCTATAGCCTCCACCACCCAGTGGGCGAGGCGCTGCTTTGTGACCGGCTGTCCCTTTCGGGGTTCAGCCCAGGAGACGAACAGCTGATCGCTCCTCCTGATGTTTTGCGTTCTGTCCATATAAGAGCGCACAGCTCGAACCGGACACAGCATGTGCGCTCGCTGCTCTCCAGGAGAAGCGGCGAACGCTGCGAGCTCAATCGGGGAACATGAGCCCACCACCTTAGGTACAAATACCGGGTTGGGCTTCAGAACCATACGTGTGTTCCCCGGGGCGAACTGAGCGCACGCTGGGCTCACAGAGAGCGCATGGATATCACTCACTCGCTTCGCAGAGGCGAGAGCCAGCAACAGCACCGTCTTAAGGGACAGGTGTTTGAGACTCGCTCCCAGCAATGGCTCAAATGGGGGGCCTTTAAGCCCCTCCAGAACCACCGCTAAATCCCACGGAGGTATTAGTGGTCTGGAGACAGGGAGAAGCCTACGCGCGCCCCTCATAAACCGGCACACCAAAGGGTGTTGGCCCGCTGTTTTGTCCCCAAATCCTATATGGCAGGCCGCTATAGCCGCCAGATAAACCTTAACCGTGGAAAAGGCTTTTCCTTTATCAATCAGGTCCTGCAAAAACGACAGTATCGCTGGCACAGAACACTGAAAAGGGATGTGGTCTCGTTCGAGACACCACCGCTCAAACACTCTCCACTTAGAGTCGTACAGAGACCTAGTGGATGGAGCTCTGGCGTTTTGTATAGTGTTAACCACACTCTGCGGAAGACCAGCAGTGGTCAGATTGAACCACTCACGGGCCAGGCCCACAGTTGCAGTCGCTCCGGGTGCGGGTGGAACACCGCCCCCCCCCCCTGCGAGAGCAAGTCCCTGCGCACCGGCAGCTGCCAAGGCTGGGCGCACAGCATCTGATGTATCTCCGCTAGCCAGTGCAGCGCTGGCCAGTGTGGAGCTATCAGGATCAGCCTGTGATTGTGTCCCCTCACCCTGGCGAGGGTGGGGGGTATCAGGGCCAGTGGAGGAAACGCGTAGAGCAGCTCGTGCGGCCAAGCGTGCGCTAGTGCGTCTACGCCCAGGGGAGCGTCCAGAGTGCGTAGAGAGAAGAACAGCTCGCACTGAGCGTTTTCTCTGGATGCGAACAGATCTACTCTGGCGCGGCTGTAGCGCGCCCATATCTGCTCCATGACCTGCGGGTGCAGCATCCATTCCCCGTATATCGGCGCGCCCCTGGACAGCAGGTCGGCACCTGCGTTCAGGGTCCCCGGGACGTGAGTCGCCCTCAGGGAAAGAAAGTGCAGACTGCTCCAGAGGATCAGTTTGCGTGCCAGAGTGTGCAACACACGAGAGCGTAACCCCCCTTGACGGTTTATATACGCTACTGTCGTCGTGTTGTCCGTCCTCACCAGGACGTGGCGGCCCGAGAGGAACGGAAGGAAGTGTTTCAGAGACAGAAACACAGCTGAGAGCTCGAGAACGTTTATATGAAGGCGTTGGAGAGCCTGGCTCCAGCGTCCTCTCACACCTCTGCCCTCGAAAATGCCACCCCAGCCGGATAGGCTGGCGTCTGTGGTGACCACCTTTCTGGACGAGACAGTGCCCATGGACACCCCCTGAGTCAGGAAAGATGGGGCCCGCCAGTGGCGCAGAGCCGTCACGCAGTCTGCTGTGACCGTTATCCACCGTGCGCCATGACGCACGGGATCCAGCCTGAGCGAAGCGACCCAGCGCTGAAATTCCCGCATGTGAAGACGACCGAGGCGGGTCACAATGATGGCTGAAGCCATCAGACCCAGCAGCCGGAGACACAGTCTGAACTGGACAGACCTGCGTCGACGGAAACGCGCGAGGCACGCTTTGAAAGCTTTCACTCTCTCCTCCGAGAGGCGAGCAGTGAATGGCACGGAGCGCAGGGATAATCCTAGAAAGCATATCTCCTGCGTCGGAGCGAGTTGGCTCTTCTCCATATTTATCACAAACCCCAAATTTATTAGGTGTTCCGTGACAATGCGTGTGTGAACCCTGGCCTCCTGTTCTGACTGCGCCAGCAGGAGCCAGTCGTCCAAATATGTGGCCAGCCGTATGCCCCGGCGTCTGAGCGGGGCCACGGCGGCCTCTGTGCACCGTATGAAAACCCTCGGGCTGAGAGACAGGCCGAATGGGAGCACACGATATTCGTAGCACACCCCCCGAAAGGCGAATCGGAGATATCGTCTGTGAGGGGGGTAAATGGGAATGTGGAAATACGCGTCTTTCAGATCCACGGACGAAAACCAATCGTTCGGTCTTACTAGACGCAACAGTGCCGCATGTGTCAGCATCCTGAATTTGTATTTCCGCAGAAACTTGTTCAGGGCCCGCAGGTCCAGAATAGGGCGGATTCCTCTTCCCCCCCGTTTGGGAACGAGGAAATATCTGGAGTAAAAACCTGACAGACTCTGTTCGGGAGATACGACAGAAATGGCTCTTTTTTCTAACAGAGAGAGGATTTCCTCCTGTAAGATTCGAGCTAATTCTCCCTGTGCTCGTGACTGTATTACGCCGGAGAAACGGGGAGGGACAGCGGCGAATTGGAGCCGGTATCCCCGAGAAATCGTGCGTAACACCCACGGTGAAGCTGCGATTGCTTTCCAATTCTCCCACTTGAGGGAAAGAGGAGAAGCGCATTGCAGCCCCTGCTCCATCACGGGAGGTCCCGACAGCGGTGCTGTGGCGCCCCCTTGCGGTAGAGCTGGGAAATAACCCCTGGGCGTCGCCGCAGGAGCGGCGAAGCCTGTTGCTCTGCTCCCCGGGGATGGAGATGCCCATCTCGGGGGCAGAGCCGCAGAGGGCTTGGTGGCCACACTGCTTATAGACAGGGTATTTTTGTTCATTTTGGCTTTTTTTTGCTATCTGCACCCTCGGCTCGTGGCCTGGCTGTGACAGATTTCTTTTTATTTTCACACGTTTGGGGACATGTGTGTATGTGTGTGCTTGCGGACATTTTGCTCGGGGCGCAACAGCGCAAACCTCCGAGGTGATGTCTCTCCTCCCGCGGACCGGCTCTGGGGTGGGCAGCGGCGGCGTGGGACGCACACGAAAAAGCCAGAACGGTGGGCCTGCATAACGGGGAACGGCAGGATGCTCCACCAGAAGAGAGGAAGGCTGTCAGGCCGCTCTCTTCTTCTTCCTCGCCTGGGGGACCGAGGCCGTGGCGGCCGGCGGCGGCGGCAGCGGGACTGCGGTCGAGGCAGGAGATTTTCTGTGCCAGCCGGCTCCGGGCTCTCTCCTCGGAGGGAGCGGCGGACCGAGCTGCTGCGGCCGCTTCGGCACCTTGAAGTGCGGCGGCTGAGAGGCAGCTTGAGCAAACGATTTGCGCTGCACTGGAGGTGATGGTGCGGGTGTTTTCCGAGGGAGACAAAGTTTCAGGGCTTCGTTGTCCTTCTTCTTTGCCTCGCATCGCTGCTGCATCGTGGCCAATGCAGAGCCGAAGACACCCTCCGGGACAATTGGCATATCCAGTATGTCATCCCGCTCCCTGTCCGTCAAGTTAGCGAGGCTGAGCCATCTCGCTCGCTCCTGAATGACGAGGGTCGCCATCACCCTGCCCGTGGCCTGGACTGAGACGCGCTGTATGCGGAGGGACAAATCAGCAATGACCGCCATTTCCTCCCACGCGTCGGGGTCCTGCTCTTCAGCGGATGCTCCAAACAGCTCTGCCTGGTAGGCAGTGAGGATGGAGAGAGCGCTGAGAGCTCTGGCCGAAAGGGCAGCTGCCTTATACGCCCTCTCGGCCAGTGCAGACTGGAACCGCTCGGGCTTGGTTGGCAGCGTCGGACGCCTGGAGGAGGCTGCAGATAGCTGGCTCGTGCTGCCCGGGCAGAGATGCGCAGCTACGGGGGCTTCCACCGGAGGCATCGAGAGGAGACCCTGGGCTTCCATCGCCTCGCAGTCGAGGGATGCTGCGCCCGGGATGGGGCTCCTGTTGCTGTACGGGCAGTTATTCCAAGTTTTGGACAGCTCGGCCAGCAACTCGGGGAAGACGGGAAGAAGCTGTTTTGCCGTACTACGCGCCAGGGGGAGCCGCTTGCCTTCATAGCGGGACCTGGTGGGCTCCGCTACTGCAACCGGCCAGGGGACCTCCAGCTTCTCTGCCGCACGTTTGCACGTGCTGAGCAGGTCCACATGGAGGGAGGGAGCTGGAGAGCTCACCCCGCCTTCCTCCCTGTTGGTAGACTCGGGCAGCTTCGGCTTTACAGCCAGGGCTGGGGCCACGAAGATGTCATCTTCCTCCTCGTCCTCTGATATGAGGAACGAGGCGTCATCGTCATCCTCTGTGAGGCCAATTTCCAGCACGTCTTCCTCGGGAAACGGGTGGGCTCGGAGCTGCTCGCACTGGGCGGCCCAGTCGTAGCCAGTCTCCGGAACTTCCCCGGCCATGACCTCGTCTTCCTCCGCGGCTGCGCCTAGGTCAGCGGTGGGGAGAAACGGGTCACGGTCCGCGAGGCTAGCTTGGCGGGCTAGCCTGCGTCTGAGGCTCTTGACTGTGAACACTTTGCAGTGTCCACAGGACCCGGGAATTTCGAGGGCTAACCTGGCGTGGTCAACCCCTAGACAGGTACTGCACACCGGGTGGGTGTCCTTCCCTGAAATTTTGTTCCCGCAGCAACAGAGCCGAGAGTCTCCTCTGGTGTGAGGATTTTTAATGGTCTCCATTTCGCCAACAAGCTGGAGTGCTAGTGGAGAAAGGGTCGTGGCTAGCTGGTGTGCTAGCGTGGGGTCGAGGGGGTAGCTGGTGTGCTAACTTAGCTCGACCAACTCGAGCGTCCGTGGAGGGAAGCCGAGAGGAATTCCGCCGTGGAGGGGTCGGAAAAGAATACCTACCGGTCCGGTCTGGTATGAACGGACAAGGCAGAAGCCAGAGCACAACACTAGCGTCCGGTGACGGAAGCTAGCAAGATCCGTCTGGTGAACAGTTAAGCTAGCAAGGCTCTGACGTGAGATAAGTTCTCAGGTGAGAAGAGGTTTTGAATTAGGGGAATGTTATCCGCGCACACTATATATAGTAGATGGGACTACTGGGTGCGGCGCGGATGAACACATTCACCGGCCAATCAGGATTGGCGGATTGAGATAAATGCTTCTATCAGGGCTGCAGGAGGCTGCATCCCATAGCGAGACACCGAGTGAATATTATGAAGAAGAACTGAGTGTGAGCATGTGGCAGGTAGAAAACAGAGAGATTTACTCTTTATGTCGTTGTTATCTTGTAAACTTCAGTCGTCTTATTTCCCTTTTTAAAATATTGGATATCTCCCTTAAAGATTGAGTTCTCTCTCTGCAGCACCACACTGTCCTGGCTGTACGTTGAGCTGATTGTTAATCACAAAGACTTCAGCAGCTGCCCCGAACATAATACAACAACAATAAAAAGAATAAAAGCAGCTGAAGAATTGTGAAGTGTGAATGAAACAAAACACAGAAAACAGAGCTCCGTCCAAAACTGATGTCTGACCATGAAATCTGTGTGATAGCCGGGCGTGTGGTGTGTGTGTGCTGGGAGGGGGTTGGGGTTTCATGTGTGTGTGTGTGTGTGTGTGTTCCCGACAATAGCAACGTGAAGAACCATATGGTTTTTAGATTTAATTTACATGAATTAACTCATTGGACATTTGTTTTTCTCCCACGGGGACAAATGAAAGTGAACAGTGCAACATCATTATTTCACATTCTCACATTGTAATCAATCATTTCACGATCATGACGTTAATTTTGTTCCTTTCTGATACTGATGATATGGAATTAAATGAATGAACCTGCGCCAGTAAGCTTCTAAAGCTTGTATGCACCTAATAAAGGAAGTGCAAAGATAAACAAGGACAGATGAACACACACCGATATGTGTTTGTAATATATGTAATTTCATTTTCAGTTAACTTGAAACTTGATTGCACGTCTCTCGCTCTTTCAGGGGAAACCAGAACCGAGAGCTCGCCCAGCAGTGGCTGGAAAAACTGAATGACCAGTGGGAACTTCAGAGGTTTCTTCAGGACTGCCATGAGGTGAGAGGCGCTCACACTGGTTGTAGTAGCTGTACTGAAACGTCTCGGTCAGAGTGAATGAAATTAGTCCAGCAGTACTAATCTCTTTGTCTCTCTTGGTGCCAATAACCATCTTCACGTTTTGGTGGCCTCTAGTGGCAGTGCAGGAAAACTGCTTTCATCTTTTAGAGCTTTGTTTCACAGAAAATCATCATTTGACCTAATTTCCACTCGTTGACCTCTTTAGATTACGATGAGAGAAAAATGTTTTCGCTGTCGTGCAGTTTAGACTTGTGTTATCAGTGGTAGCTGCTGTTTAAAGGTCTGAAGCTTCTATTTATTTTGGATCACTTAACTTTAAAATCATTACATGAATGTGGGAAAGCACTGACACTTGGTGTCATGATGACGAGCTTTTCTAAATGTTTACAGTCCTTAGAAATTTGATGATGGTCTACATCAGTGCATACATAATATTTGTATTTATACCAGTACTACACACACTGTGTTACTCACATGATCGCGTGATCTCTGAGAACTTTCTTGTTGGAAGCTATCACTGATCACACTTCATGTATCTCCCGCTGTGTTGCACTCGGCTCTCACCTCTGCTCTGCAGTTTTCGCTCTCTCGCCCTGCAGAGTCACAGCCTTCGCTGTGGGCCAAAACCTTGTTTAGTTTCAGCAACTTTCTCTTTTTCTCTGCTGAATAATTCAGCAGCACTGCTCCTCATCACTAATTCAAAGGAGGAAGAGTGTATCGCCCTGTGTACATGAGTGTCTATGTGTGTGTGTGTGTTGTGTGTTGGTCATTTCCATCTATCTGCTCATATGTTGTATGCGTGTCTGTAGAAATACAGTATGCATGTGTGTGTGTGTGTGTGTGTGTGTGTGTGTGTGTGTGTGTGTGTGTGTGTGTGTGTGTGTGTGTGTGTGTGTGTGTGTGTGTGTGTGTGTGTGTGTGTGTGTGTGTGGGCGAGTGACACTGCGTCAGTCTGTAGGAACCTGAGCTTTCAGCTGCCAGGGTGTGTTCCTCTGTTCGGTCCAGGCTGAGCTCTTCGTTACCACAATCATCACATCTACAGTTTATATTTATTTTATAGACTTATCTAATCTGCACGCTAAACCTGCTCAGTCCTATATCAAGGCAAAATTATATTGATAGACCAAACTGTATTCCAGCAGTCGTCGTTTATGTTGGAGTAACGAGGTTCAAATCATTTTGTCCTACAGCAGAGTAATAGTGTATTACAGGCGTTATAAGAGACTTCAAAGATGGAGCTGCTCATTATTCTGCAAAAATCAAGTATAAAGTATCAGTGCTGTTAAAATAGATCCAGCAGAGCTAAAATAAATAGTTTAATCTTTGTAATCGCTCCACTTATTTGTCGAATTCAGCAGCAGCACACTGAGATTTGTCAACAGTCACATGGGCTCTGAGTTAACTTGGTGATTGGACACATTTCTGTAATAAACAGTATTTTTTTTTAAGGTAACATTGTGCTGGAATTTGTGACTAAGCTTGTTGTCAATGATACCAGAATCTAAAAAAACCCACTTATATAATCTCAGTAGTCCGTCTCCTTCTCTTATCTACAGGACTAAGAGGCACTAAAGAGGTGAACTCACTTAGAGATCGTACTGAAGCTTTTTACATCGTTTCACCTGCTGCTCTCTTATGTCTGTTTGTGCTTTTTTTTCTCTCAGGTCAGATATTCAGCATAATTTAATGATTCATGCTTAAAGATGTGTGATGAACTTGACTGTTAACTGGTCTATAAAAATCCTGAAGTATTAATATATTTCTGTCAGCATACAGGACAGTTATGTTTCTAATTAATCCAAACTTTCCCTGAGGTCAAACTTTAAAAGGAGTAGAGTAAATAATGTATTACAGTCAGCAGCCAATGTTATACCGTATATATAAATTAGTCCTGTCTGTGTCACACCTCTAATAAATATATTAAAAAATATTTTTAAGGCTCTACTTCATTGGTAAATAATCAAAAAAAAGTAGTTGTTATTTTTGATATTGATAAATTATTTTTTTTATATTTACAAATCAAAAGTTTCATCAGGAAGTTTCCCAGATATAATATTTTAAAAAGATTTTTCCCACCAACTGTTCAAAACCCGAACAGATCAATCAACAGTGATACAATTTAATTAATTATCAAAATACTTGAGAACACGTGCAGTTTAAATACATGAAGACGTTATGATGAGGCCATGAATCCTCCTCTGCTCCTTTTTTTACCTCCCTCCCTCCCTCCTCTCCCTCTTCTTTCCCTTTCTTCCCTTCCTACGTCAGACAAACTTCCCCTCATCCACCTCCTCCTCCCTCATTCATCCTCATTCATCCTCATTCATCCCCCTCTCCTCCTCCTTTTCCCTCCTCCTCCCTCATTCATCCTCATTCATCCCCCTCTCCTCCTCCTTTTCCCTCATTCAATTCATTTACAGTCTCAAGGGGGGCATCAGGCTGCGACCCTCTGCGACCTCTGCAGTCATGAGACCTGTAGTGTGTACGTGTGTGTGTGTGTGTTCATGCACATGTGTTTGTACTCTGTGTGTGTGTGTGTGTGTGTTTGCCTCTGCATGTACAGTATGTGTGTGAATGTGTGAGGCATGTTTACTCATGTTAGCCGGCACGTCCTTGCTGCTTCATGAAGAGGCGACAAACAGAGGAGGAGTTGGACAGAAATAAAACCTCTGTCCTTTAAAGGAGCGAGGAGCAGTGAATCTATCAAAGTACAAATACATCATTCAGGATAACTCACTGCACTGTCCAATCCCAGACTACCTGTCTCTCTTTCACTATCGTCCCACCTTTCTTTCTCTTTCTCTCCGTCCAAACCTTTACTGTTCCTCCCTCCCTCTCTCCCTCTCTTGTCTCTCTGCTTTACCACTGCAGCAGTGCCAGGCAGGCTGGAGACAGAGAGTACAGCTGCCTGGGACTGCTGCAGAGAGGAGGAGAGAGGGATGGTAGAGGGGGTTGGTGTGCGTGGTGAGGGAGGGGAAGGATGAAACAAAAGCAGCTGTAGAGGACTCGTGAGCTCGACTGTTAGCAGAAACCGACGTGCTTCATACAAAAAAAAATCTTTTCTTTCGCTTCACACTCATCCTAAGCCCACCGCCCTCCCACTCCCCCTCCACCTCCTCCAGCTAAGCATCATTAGCCGTGACCGGTGAGCCTGGAGGTGCTGCCTGAATCCCCTTCCCCCAAAATCCCCGAACCCAGTCGTTTGCTCCTCCCTCTCCTCTCCTCTCCTCTCCTCCTCCACTCCATCTCTTCTCCAACCAGGCAGGCTGCCCACCCGCTTGCTCACTTGCTCGCCCACTCGCTGAAGGTGTGAGGCAGGGGAGGGGCACCCATGCACCGGCTCTGCTGCCTGCCATTTTATTGTTTTTGGGTGGATTTTTTTCCTTCTCCTTCTCTCAGTTATCCTCATTCTTGCCCTCACGTTCGTCACTGATCCACTCCCGCCCCTCCCCTATCTCCTGGTCGAGCGTACAGCGACATAGGGGAGGGAGAGGAGAGAGAGAGAGAGAGAGAGAGAGAGAGAGAGAGAGGGGGGAGCGCAGCCTCAGTTTGAAGTCTCCAGTCCGTCTCCTCAGCCTTCAGTATTGTTGTTATTTACCCTCCTGCTCTGCATTTTCCTCCCAGCACACCTTTTGTGTGGCTGCCTCATGTTCGGCGTCTCTCTTCCAGTCTATCTCGTTCTCTCTCTCCATCCGGCTCTGCGGTGAAAGCGTCTTTGCATGTGTGTGACGGCAGACCAGCGAGGATGCGGATACCAGCGGCTGCCTACGGCTGCCACAATCCCGTGGGCTGCTCCAATTAAACGCCGCCGGTAAACGGGTTATTGGCTTTACGGTTGGGTTTGGACAGAGTGACAGAAGTGCAGGTGGAAATGTTGCATGCTGGTGTGAGGATGTTGAGGACGGAGAGACGAGGGTGCTGATGCTGACCTGAATATGTTGGTGATGCTGTGAGCTGTGTGTGTTCGCCTCGTGCAGACACAGCCTGTGCAAAATGTGCACATTGTACTATTTGATGGAGAGTACAGGTGTGTGTGTGTGTGTGTGTGTGTAGGAGGGCTTTTTATACTGTGGGTGTATGTTGATGCTGTGGACACTGATCTCGATCTCGTGTGTACATGTGAATTCTTGCGGCCATGCTTGTTGGTACACGTGTGTCCGCCTATATGTGCCCGCTGTGCGTCATTAAATATTCATGTCTGTGTGTTTGACCTTGTATCTCCCACTCTTTGTGTTGATGCTGTGTTTATCTACAGTACACCACATCCTGGATTTATGTATAACAGAAGTTAATGAAAATGTGATTATGATAACGCACTGTGTGTGTGTGTGTGTGTGTGTGTGTGTGTGTGTGTGTGTCTTATGCAATCAAACATATGTTTGAACTGGTCACAATTTCAGTTGTATCTTTAAGTGTGTGTGTGTATCCAAATCGTTTTAAAATAAGGAATCAGTTACACACCCAGAAGTTATTTACAGTATCCAGTATTGACACACCTCTCTCTCTCTCTCTCTCCCTCTCTCTCTCTCTCTCTCTCTCTCTCTCTCTCTCTCTCTCTCTCTCTCTCTCTCTCTCTCTCTCGCCCAGCTGGGGGACTGGGTGTGTGAGAAGATGCTGATGGCGAGGGACAGCAGCCGAGACGAGACCCAGAAGCTTCATAAGAAATGGCTGAAGCACCAGGCCTTCATGGCCGAGTTGGCCCAGAATAAGGAGTGGCTGGACAAAATTGAAAAGGTGAGTTCCTCCAAAAAGTTAGTTTGGGTGCTTTTCTTTTCTCTTGCTTGAAGGTTTACAGGGTTGTTCATTTTATTTTATGACCTTTGGATCCTGAAACAGGAGAAAAAATATGTGTTTGTGTGTTTTATTGTGTAGTGTTTGTGTTTCTTGTGACAATGAGCTGCAGAGGATGTCAGCATAGAGACAGTGTGAATAAATGGGATTAAATATTGGTTTAGAAGTTGTAGGGACTTGAACTCACGACACCTAAACACACCTTAATATCATAATTTGTGTAATGACACAATAAAAATAAACACTTCATGTGAACGGATTTATTAGTAATATAAGCGTCATTCGCAGTAAATCTGTGTTTGATGATTTGGCATCTATGAATGTTTGTTTGTTACTTTGAGCTGTCACAGTTTTAAATATGAGGCCCCTCTGTGACTCTGTTATTGCAGTGTTATTGCAATTATTGCCAACGTTGCAGACTTTTTATTTTCTTACTGAGTCTACAGTTTAAAAACACTTAATATGAAGCAAAGAATAGAAACAGAAGCATTTGTTTTTATGTTGAATCAAGTCTTTCATGCAATAGTCCATGTATTAAACACTAAAGCACTAAACTCGCTTAATGAAAGCGCAACAAAGCCACTGGCAAGGGCACAAAGTATTACAAAGGTTTTTAAATAGAGAGTGGAGCGCTGTAACCTTCAGCACTGCTCTGCGTCCCGATAGGATCTGTTTCATATTAAAGAGATTTATACAGCACGTCGGCCTCTTGTCTGAAGCTGCAGTCGACACAGACATAATTGGGTTAGCCAGTGTTTCCCCAGCTGCATGTACAGGTTTCACTGGGCTGTTGTGTTCACACGTCAGAGCAGCTGCAGTGAACCTGTGTGTGATATCAGCACTGGTCAGTGACAGTAGTTCAGTGTCACATTCCCTCGGGCCGTCTCTTACTCTTCACTGATTTCTGATCCTATTACAGACAAAGTCACACATCGTGTTGTTTGAGTGTCTCTGTCTTTGGCCCGTGAGAGGCGGTGAAGGCGATAATTGAATGACATTTGCTCATGTTATAATACTGCAGATGGCCCGAGATGTTATGTTGCCCTCTGTTGTCAGTAGATTTCTGCATCTCTCCAGTTTAACTGCTTGGCCTACAGTCACAGTCACTCATGAAATGTTATGATCTCCAGAAAACACTTTCTGCTAAATAAATGATTAAGGATTGCACATGTACATTATAAAAAACCTAATTTTAAGCACAAGGTAGAAGAGGAAATATAAAGAATGATATAACTGCGACATGTGCAGTCTTTCCTGACAGAGTTTACTTGTGCAATGCTCTCTGGATCTCCTAAGGTTTCACTTGTGTTGAAATTCTGCAAAAGTAAAGCCTGAAAGTAAAAAATTAAGGTTAGAAGAGGCTAAATTTGTTACTTACTTGTTAAACCACCTGAAAGAACAACACAGACTGCAGTACGATGAACGCCTGAAGTCTGTAAATAATGCTGATAAGTAACATGATCTAAATAATTAGGGTTATCATGTTGGCCCTAATTGTGCAGCCTGCCTTCAGAGTATTCAGAGTGTAACACAGAGTTTTGACAGGACACATGGACACTGATGAACACATGTGAACTGTGGTATGAAATGTGACTGTGAAAACAGGCAGGCTGCAGTTTGATCTGTGCAGGGTGTAAGATGTAAACAAACGTTGGCAGTACATCTGTTCCAAGGAAAGCAAATATTTCTCGTACATTGGCACTGCGTTTATCGTTTTGTAGTTTAGCACTGAAAGCTTAAAGATGCTGCTACGATGGTGCATACAGTTGACTGTGGCATAGTGGCTCAGTGCTCTGCAGTCTCATCCTGGGCAGGGCTGACACCAGACTCCCCTGATGGGAGCAGAGTGATAGAGCCAAGGCACAACACTACGTGTTATTTGTGCACGTACTATAAGACAAGCTCTGACACGGTTGAGACCAGAGCTGAAATCACTGGTCAGTTACTCAATTATTATTCTTATTTATCAATTTATCAAACAAAAAATCCAACCAGTGTGATTGTTGCAGCCTAAGTGTGAGGATGTGCTTCTGATTTTTCACTCTTCCTGATCAATCAGTCACATAAAGATGCAGTCAATACTGAAAATCCAGCTGCAGTTGAGACACAAGTACGGCTGCTTTGTAAAACTTAATTACAAAAGATAGTAGCAGTCCAGCATTCAGCTTAAATCTAATATATTAGTCATTTCAGGTTGTGCATAAAAGTAGTTAGAGCCATTAGAAACATTCATCCTGAGTTCCACCATAAGATGATGTGGTGGGAATAATAATTATCATTGAGATTTATCTAGAAGAGGACAGTCATTGATTGCATGACCACAAAGGTTGCAACAAAACAAACCGTTCATTTTCTCTTCCGTTCAGAACAGAAAAGTTTTCTATAAACTGGGAAGTTGATGAATTACATGTTGTCTCTGTACTCGCTGATTACTTTAATATTGTGGTTGTTGCTGTACAGGTAAGCAGCTTCACCCACTGCTCGTTATGTCTAATAACTGAGAACCCAGTCGTCTCTTCTTCTTCGGTGTGTGAGAATGTGTGTAGTGCATGTTATCAGGTGTGTCTTTAACGTGGGCTGACTGATGTGTAATGATACACAGTGATGTAATGTAGAGAGAGCAGCACAGCGAGGGCTGAGAGTGCCGAGCTGTTCCCATTATAGATTCATGGTGAGTTACTGGAAAGGAGGACAGAGAGAGAGAGAGAGCACGACAGAGACAAGGGAGGGCAGAGAGAAGCTGCACTTCATATGTTGTTCTATGAAAGAGTTGGTGAATGAGCAGAAATGGTGAGTTCCTAATTTAAGTTAAAGTAAAAAACATTTTTACTTATTACTTGTAGTCATGAAACCTTTTACAAATGCATTGTTTTGCATGAGTAATGTAAATAAAAGTGGCTTTGGTTGTCCTGATTTGTTGCCTGTGAAAGATAACCTGCTGTCGCTCTGATGTATAAAGATCCATTCTGGTTTTTACAACCACAAGCTGAAATTTCAGAATATTGCAAAGTGCATTTCTTTGTTTGCATCTTCAGATGGAAGTATGTCAAAACAAAACAACACTTGTCACATGTTACACTGCTCAAACAACACTGAAATCCTAAAATACTCTTTTATAATAACAAGATCCATTTATATAGCACAAAACCAAAGGTGTTAAACGTGTGGAGACTTTGGGAAGCCGGCTCACTCTCCAGGATGAGTCTCCTTTCTAATCTGACCAATCTGAGTTGAAGATATGCTCATGATCATGAATTATCAGCAGAGATCACAGTAACCTGTTTTTCATACTTAAGCAACTAGATGTATCTGAATGTTTTAACAAAAATACACTTTGTAGCTGCCAAGATAAATGTTGAGACAGCGTTTTTTATTTCAAGAAAAGAGCGTCACAGTGCAGATAGAGGAACTCCCTAATAAGACATTTGTTTTTGTGTACTCTCTCAAACTTGAAAGTTTGGACAGTTTGTCTCATTATCACTCCTTCAGTACTGAGGAATAAAATGAGGTTTAGGCTGGAGTTCAGTGTTAGGGAGAGGTAAAGAAGTATCAACCTGTATTGGTGCATTTCCAGCTCGACTGGTCCCAGCTTTGCTCCTCAGCAGCAGACTGAAGTCACACCAGGCTGTCTAGCTTGTTGGCACACAGAGTTTAGCTTCTCAAGTCGTATGTGGCAGCCATGTTCACCCTACAAGCCTGCTCCATGGCCGTTGCTTAGCAACTTCCAATTTTTTTTTGCAAGATAACATTCACAGGATTTGGCATCTTATCATGGAAATACCCGTGAGGACATGTTGCTAGAAACATTGTTCTGTCCCCTTGCACTGTATCTGATGTCCTGATATGAACTCATGACGTGTTATTAACAAAAACACAATAAACTGATGAGCAGAAGCTCAAACAGGCAACAAACAGACTGTTGGGTTGGATTACCTGTATTCCTTTAGAGCTCATGGTGGTGGTCGTGTTGGTTGTCGTACTTCCTGTCCAAACACTCTACATCTCGTGTCCTCGTTGTGTCTCTCTGCTCGCGTCCTGTGAGAGCCTTCGGTCTATTTATATAATCGGATAAGAACCCCACTCTGACGTGAAGGACTCTGTGAAGCACAGTGCCTGTTTTTAGGGTAGCGACAGCCATCTGTGACGGTATGTGTGCTTGTATGTCACCGTGTACAGTATGTGCCAGCCTGAACTTTTTTTCCATTGGCTCCTCATCAGTGTGTCCATCTCCCCCTCTCTCCTCAGGAGTGAAGAATGGAGAAGTTGTGTAACTTTACTCTTTAATCTCAGAGTGTATCAGAGAGAACAGGACATCAGGTTATTCTGATTTATTCTACCTCGCACAAACAGTTTATTCTCTGCGTTTAGTCTGAAACCACTGTCATATACCTGGTATCCTACAGGTGAAAACAGTTTGACTAGTCCAATTTTCAGTTTCATTGCCATTCAGGTGACGTTGCCTGTATAACGAGCTGTTGACTGTGTGTGTGAGTGTAGGTCTGGTAAGAGTCTGAGAGGATGTAACTAAGTCATTGTAGATTTGATGATTTTTTGGATGGTTATGATGCATCTTGTGCTGTGTCTGTTTCGGTCGTGACATCAAGCGGCCGGCAGCGGCTTGTGTGACTTTTTCCGGTGCTTGTGGTGGTTGCCAAGCAACAGCTGTCCAATCCCCTCTCTTCCCTCCTCTCATGATACAGCTCATGCATGAAGGTCATTCCTCTTTACCTCCCCCTTCTCTCTCTCTCAGTCTCTCTCTCAGTTCGCTCACCTTTAACCAGGGAACAGGAAACATGCAGAGATTTAACAGGAAGTGATGCGAGACACAGACTAAGCAAGCATAAAAATCTGCTTCGGATTCAGCCCACAACAGTAGGTGTTAACGAAGTAAAGAGGGCAAACTCTAATAAGCTGAGGTTTGCAGTGTTCTCAGTGTGCAATGCATTGTTTAATCAATAACTCTGCTGTTGTGTCACTGCAGGATGACTAGGCTTTCTGCCCTATCAGGCCAGATGAGCAAATCTCAGTATGTGTGGTTCACGTCTTTAACGTAAAGCTGCAACAAAGTTTATGAATGAATGACCTGAGTGAAAACATTAATATAAAACTCAAAGAATAAAGATTAATGCCCACGAAAGAGCAGGCTTGTGTTTTTACTCACACCTCAACACTCTGTCATGTTTTTAATGTGACTCTGATTGAAGCTGGTGGCTGTTTGATTTGCTTCAGTTGCAGCAGATTGTGAGTGTGTGTGGGGGAGTGTGTGAGTGTGCAGTGAAAATGGCTGAAATCCACGGGGCTCCTCCTGTCCCCTTCTCTCCCATTATGCTCCATAATAAATTGGCTTCATTAACTCATTAACTCTGCCTCTGCTGCCCTGATCCAACTCTCTCTCTGTTATATCACACACCTGTAAAGATATGATGTGGTGAAAAAGAGTTTGTCACTGTTAGGCTCAACTTTCATCACCTTAAGCCTTTAGCAGCATCTAATGTTAGAGCGTTATCATGGTTAGTAATAAGGTAACATTTAGCATGTTAGCCTGATTATGTTAAGACATTTCCATACTCCTTAGCATTCAGCTGAGGCTGATGGGATTTATTCTAGCCATGAACTGGAGTTTTTGGTCGTATTGCTGGAAGAAAAGTCAGACGATCACCAGCATCATTAGTATTCATCCTGTTTGGACCGCACACTGATCACATATAACCTGTTTTGCAAAATAATTTGCCAAACCTAAATTATTATTATCTCCTCTCCCTTTTCGATGTACATATGTAACTGCCTGACTCACAAAGCCCTGCGTGCATTAAGCTTTGACCTGTAGTTTTGTGCTGGCTCTGCAGTATGTGAGAAAGTGTGTGCTTAAATAAAGTATGTGTGTGTGTGTGTGTGTGTGTAGGCGGGTGTGTGGGAGGGTGTGGAGGTATGTGAACATCAATGGAGCAGTAACGGTACCGGCACTCTGACTGAGAACAAATGGTAAACTGATATTTTTATTCCAGTTTTATTTCAATACTTTGGCAACACCGTTCTTAAAGCATTCATGCCAGTACAGCATAAAGACTGAGGAAGACGGAGGTGTGACTTTAAGAGTGGTAGACCACTGTATGATTTCAATGAATACACTCAAAGTAGCTACACATGCGGTATGGGACCAGATGTTGCTGCAGCGGTCGAGTCAGTAGAGATAGAGTAGTGAATTGTTAGTCCGCCCACAGAGAGCTGAAGGCCACTCTGCCACTCTTTGTTCCACTGTATATTCACCATGATGTGTTACTATATTAAGCTGAGTTCATATCCACAGTTAAATGGGATTCTGCTAAAATCTGCACCACAATGGACATTTTTACTATAGCATTCAATAACTGCAGGTGTAGTGTAGGAGTGTTTCCTTAACAAGCAAACCAACAGTAGTACGGCGTCCAAGCCCATCATCTGACCTCAATATGTCTCATGATGAGGCTACACGAGCTTCCTCTAGTGCAGACGCACTGCAGCCCTGCTGCTCAGACTCCTATCCTTCAGAGAGAGCTCCACTCTGACCGACCCTCGTGAACATCCGAGGAGGAAAATCTGAAGTCTCTACGACAGTAAATATTTCTGATTAAATTCTGATCATTGTGTTTAAACTTTGTGGGTATGAGTTAACCAGCACACGGTGTCTTTACCTCTTATATCAGATAGGAAAGTGCTGTGAAATGAGTTTTTCAGAGTGCACTCTGAGCTCAGTACAAAAGGACAAAAGGAGGCTGAGGAAGACAAAAAGAAAAGAAATGTTCAGTCCCTCTTCCTCCAGCCAAATAAAACTTTCCCAGCAGCACAGAGGAGGAGAGGACACTTTCTGGGTAGATGGATCGTCTCTAGCTGGGCATCCTCTGAAAAATATCTCCAGCTGTGTGTGTGTGTGTGTGCACATACATAGGTGTGTGTGTGTCCAGTAAGTGCATATCCAACCTCTAGAATATATTTTGAATCTGAAAAATGTCACCAGCTGTTACCTGGAACGTGTGGAGCAGTTGATGCTGCTCGGTCGTATGAGCAGATTTTCCACAAATGGAGTAAATATTGACACAATAGCCACAGTGGCGTGAGTGTGACAGACACACTGACCAGCAGAGTGTGAGTGAGGAGCAGATGTCTGCAGTAATGTACAGACCAGACAGCAGCGTGAGGACGGCCCATCTGTTACTGAGAGCGTCAGGAGTCCTCACTCCTTCAGTACTCTGTCCTAACCTGCTGCTTCTGCTTCATCTTCTTGCTCACATATTCTCTTTAATCACAGCTTTAGCTTTTTATCATAATTACTTGAAAGAGGTTGCTGTTATATTTTTATTGGACAGCTGATAGTGTAGAAAACGAGAGAGGAATGACTTGCAAGAATGATTTAAGACTGGATCAGAACTGTGAACGTTGTTATGTGGTACATGCTTAAGCATTCAGCTTTGAGATGTGCAGGAATGCTTCCTGATTTGACTTTTTTAAAGATATTCCTTTGGCCTTTTCAAGCTTTATTTGGACAGAGACAGCTGAAGAGTGACAGGAATGTGAGGAGAGATGGGGAAAGACACACACAGGTCACAGGAAAGAGCCACAGGTCAAACCTTCTGCAGCAAGGACTGAGCCCTTCACACACGGGGCGGCTGCTCTACCAGCTGAGCTAAACACCGCCCCAATAAGATTCCTGATTTGACTTTTAACAGGTGCCGCAGTGATTTTGTATTACACGTCCATAAAGTTGGATGACTTGCAAGAGACAAATTAAAAGAAAAAGATCAGAATCAATACGGCTGAGGCAGAGATACTGTGATTTTAAGAACACTCAGTGCTTTAAGTACCACAATAGCACTTCTTATTAGACTCTCCCTATGTGATAAACACCAATGTCATTTAAATCTATGCCCTCAGTAACTGTCTATGAAGTCTGGATAATGCTGATGACACTAGAGGATTTTATACAGCTGTTTTTACAGGTTGTGGATTTTCCTTCACCTTGTTGCGGATCGCGTTGCTATGGCATCTGTGTACATACTGTTTATATCTGTATATAACTGTAGACTGAATACATGCACGAGTGTGGAGTAGCGGCTCCGAGCTTGTGGGTGAAGATACTCGAGCCCACACAGCTCTCCCACTTACCGCAGAGGACGGCGTGCATCAGCAGCCAGGGAAACGCTACACCACGATGAACGCTGACGTAACACACTCACACTGGAAATCACAGGACGAGGAGTGGAGTAGTGTAGCCTGCCTGCACAGCTTCTATCCCTCTCTGTATATGTATACATGGGTTAATGTAGCCACCTGAGAGATGCTCCTCATAGTCAGCTCTGAAGGTACAGCATCAGGTTAGTGGAGTGTTGGAGTTTCTCCATTGACTGTTTCTCTTCAGTCCTGAATTAAAGGCTCAGAGGGAGTTTACACTTTGTTTACCGTGCTGCAGGCCTACACACATGAACATGAGCTACAAACATGCACGGAGGCGTTTACGCTCAGCGCGTTATCCGTCCAGAGAACAAAGCAATAATTGTAACTAAAAGAATACCTTAGCCCAAACTTGGCTGTACACACCTCGGAGCTAAGCAGAGATTTTTCATCACCCCATCCTCACACAGCCTGTCCAGGTTATCACCTGTGTGCCGTCAAGTTTCCAGTCATCAGGCTGCTCTGTGGGTCTGTATTATATTATTATAAACCCGGTGAGTCAGAAGAGATGTTGTCCTCTGTGAATAGTGAGTCACTGCAGAAAGTTAGTTATCCGGCTATCTTGGTGAAATGTCTTGGCAGAGTCTGTAATAACCATCGGCCAAATGCTGGAAAACTTTGGCAGGATGACATCAGAATGACCAGTTATCTGTTAAACACTCATGAACACCGGCCGGTATCATTCCCTAAAAAACTGAATCAGTGAAACATCTGTTGATATAAATTACACTCAGCAGGTTAAACAAACATTATTGTTATGGTTTGCAGATGTTACTTCATATCTTAATATTATCATGCTGATGTTCAAAGCATTGAGAGTGTTTAATTAGCAGACGAGTGATGAGAGGCCAAATCTGCATTTTTCTAGTGGCCAGCAGGGGGCAGCACTATGAGCTGCAAAAACCACAGAACCACAAACTAGTAAACACTGCTGTGCATATGTTCAGCCACACAGAGCCACTAGCATGTCTGCAGAGTCTTATTTATTTAAAATTAGATTTAATAATTCAGTTTTAAATGCATTGTTTTTACAGTTTGCACGACTCCATCTTCAATATGCCTACGTACGAGGTGTTTAAGGTTATTTGTTTTCATCAGATCTTTTTTTTTCCTTTGTTTGTTTTTCTCTTTAACACACACACACACACACACACACACACACACATATATATACACACACACACGGGCTGCAAAAGAAGAATTGGATGGGGGAAGGATTGCACCGTGGGGGAGGCTAAATGGAGAAAAAATGGAAGGGAGCAGGTGTGTGTGTGTGTGTGTGTGTGTGTGTGTGTGTGTGTGTGTGTGTGTGTGTGTGTGTGTGTGTGTGTGTGTGTGTGTGTGTGTGTGTGTGTGTGTGTGTGTGTGTGTGTGTGCGTAAAAGGGGGTTCACAACTGGATGAGGTACAAAAAGGAAGCTGAAATAAAAGAGAGGCCAGAGAGAGAAATGGGGGAAGGGGAGTGTGAGGTAATTTATGAGGCATTTTAATACGTCGAGGTTTAATCTCTTCACACACACACACACACACACTCACACACACACACACACACACACACACACACACACACACACACACACACACACACACACACGCCTCCTAGCCCATTTCCACAGTGTTTGCACATAATTATTCCAACAGAAAAACCCAGTTATTACACGGAGAAAAGATACCCAGACTTTGGATTTATGTTATTTATTTTTTAATATTATTTACAGCAAAATGTTACACCTCTGAACTCTGAGTGCGCTCTCTGAGTCGATAATGAAATTGATAATCAGAAATGTAATTTGAAAATGTTCAGATTTCATCCACGTACAAACAGAAGGTTTTATTTTTCCCTCTCTGTCCATTTTATCTGCTCCATGGTTGTTAATTTGTTTCTTCTTTACTTTATACTTTATACACGTTTCTTTGAATATAAAAACTTTATTTTCATTTCATTCTTGTAGACGCCACAGCTTAAGACGACTTTTTTCTTTTCATATCAGAGAAGATGATCTGATAAAACTTTGTGTCTTTTGGCATAAATTTGCATCGTGATTAAGAAAGTGATTTACATGGCGCTGATAGATGGTTAAAGATTGTAAGTACTTACCAGGTGCTGTGTAGAGACATAGATTCACTGATTAAGGTGGTAGTTATCTTTCTTAATGACCTTTTGATCGTAACAGGTTGTGTTTAATGTTGCTCGGTGATTATGGCGTGACATTTGGAGAATTAAGTCTGTAAAGGAAGTTAAGGGACATGCTTTTGACTCGACTCTACGTGTTCAGCTGTTGACTACATGCACAATCATTATCACGTTCAATGACTAAACATGTAAAGCCTTACCTCTGTCTCCTTCTGTGTTCCTTCCTTCTGTCTATCCAGGAGGGCCAGCAGCTGATCCAGGAGAAGCCGGAGCTCAGCCAAGTGGTCCGGAAGAAGTTAGAGGAGATCAGAGAGTGCTGGCAGGATCTGGAGAGCACCACCCAGGCCAAAGCCCGCCAGCTCTTTGAGGCCAACAAGGCAGACCTCCTGGTGCAGAGCTACGAAAGTCTGGACCAGAGACTGGGCCAGCTAGAGGGTCAACTGGTCTATGTGGACCAGGGACAGGACCTCACCACTGTCAACAAGCAGCTGAAAAAACTACAGGTACACAGGATTTTAGAAAAATCAGTGTTCTTCACTATCACAGCGGTTTGACCCGGAAACCTAGTGGGTAAAATTCAACATTTTATTCACTTTAAAGATGCCTAAAGCTTAAAACTAGTCTGCGTTTGATAAAGTAATATGATTGGACTCAAAGGTTTTATATTTGTATAACAGAAAAATACTTGAGGTAACAGATGTCATTACAAAGACACTTTTACCAAAATAAACTTTAAAAGTACAAAGAAAAAAAAACGTAAGAGCATATTTGGTGAACTTTTACAATATTAGGCTAAAAATATTTATTTTCCAGGTTCCAGGTGGAACATTTCTTGAGTTCAACCTGTTTTCTTGATGTGATTTCTTCTGTCTCAGAATGACTCACTGTTTACATTATCATCGTCACACAGCGACGGCCTCATCTCATTAATATTTGAATAAAACATCATGTTTGTGAATGACTAACGACAGCAGCGTTTCTCACTGTGTGCCTGCGAGGCTTTCCATTCAGCGCTTCATCTCATTCCAGCGAAGTCGAGCTCTTTTTCTTTCACGCCTCTTTAGATTTTTCATCAGCGTTCATGCCAGCCTGGTGAGCTTTCATCAAGAGTTTTATCCCAAGATCATTTCACAGATACAGTGAATTGAAAGTTATTGATTAGCATATTTTTGGATACAGAGACCAACAATTGTTTTTTGATGAATTGGACACATTGGACAGTTTCTTTGTTTGTGTTTAGCAGTAAGCATTGAATCGCCTTACGTATACTGTATTAATACTGTGTTCATTACATTTCTGTAAGGTTGATTGTCAGTAGTGGTGCTACAGCATTGTTTTAATCAGGAAAAATAAGGAATAATCTTGTTGACGTAGCTTGTTTACCGGTGCTGACTCAAGACACTGAATCCCAAATTCCAGCTCTGCCACCATCCGTTTGTGAGAGTGTGCGCTAATGTGAAATACTTTGTGCTGTTAAAAACATTATAAGTGCAGTCCATGCAGTCTTCAGTCCTCAGTTCGAAGTCCAACATGTTCTGTAATGTGATGTTGGGATGTAACTCTTCGCTTGCCTTCCTATACGCGATGGTTTGGGGGAGTCAGACACAGCAAACGGCCTATTGCCGCTCAGATTCATCCTTTCATCACTTCCATCATTTCACCAGACATGTCTCACTCTCCTCTCCCGCAGCATTCCGCTTACAGCTTCCTTTAACAGGCCGCCATTAGCACTGCTTTACCACATCATCCTAACTCCAAACCAAACTCCACTACCCAGCATCCATCCTGGCAAGGGGTACAGTAAACTTCACTACACTTCATGTCTGTCCATAATTCTTTTAATGTTCAGTCTCCTCTTTGCCTTCATGCCCTAATGTACTAATATTCTTATGGTAAGTTAAAAATCAGAAACATTTGGTGTTTTTGGTTTTCTAACTTAAAACTGTATGTTAGAAAGAAGAATGATTAAAATCACATAAACAATGACAATCCGCTCATTTTTACATCTCTGTCACATTCTTCACATCCTGCTCATCCCATCTTTACCTTGTCTCCCATGACAACATGTTTCGTATCTACCTCCACCCAATTTATTCTCTTCTTGTCACCTTCCTCCATCCCTCTCTCCTAACCAACGCTTCTTTTCCTTCCTTCTGTTAAAACTTAATGTGATACTCTCATCCACTGTCCGGTTCCTCCTCGTCCTTCTCCCCCTCAGACCATGGAGACCCAGATGGAGGAGTGGTATCATGAGGTGGGGCAGCTCCAGGTGCAGGTGTCCACAATCCCGCAGCAGACGCAGATCAAGGAGACGGTTGCCGGGCGTCAGGCTGCCGTAGAGGCCAGGATGGTGCGTCTGATTGAGCCGCTGAAGGAGAGACGACGCATCCTGCTGGCGTCCAAAGAAGTGCACCAAGTTGGACGAGACCTGGAGGATGAGATCGTGAGTTTGATGGTCCAACACATGCACATGCACTGACACACACGTCCATCACTTAAAAAGACTTTCATTGACTGACATTATCATCTTAATCCTAACCTCTACAAGCCTTAGTCCAGGTGTCCTAAAATTGAATGATTGACAAAAAATATGCACAGCCACAAACTCATCGGTGCGCTTCACTGCTGTGTGTCACATTGTTGTGCTTGTAGTTGTGGATCCAGGAGCGCCTCCCGATGGCCATGTCTCAGGAGCACGGCTCCACTCTGCAGGCGGTCCAGCAGCTCATGAAGAAAAACCAGGTAAGAAAATACTGGCTCCCCCTGCTGATGCACTATCACCACCCGGATTTCAGCTCATTAGAGTCCACTCACAGAAAGATGGAACTGTACTTAATTTCCTCCTGTAATTTAATGTGTTATTTATTATCTAATATCTTTCCTTTAACTGTCCTCTGCCTCTCCTCCAGACACTTCAGAGAGAGCTGCAGGGCCACCAGAGCAGAATCGAGGACGTCCTGGAGAGGGCGGGGATCATCGCATCCATTCGAAGCCCCGAGGCAATCTGTGTCAGGGCGGGCCATGACCAGTTGGCCCAGCTGTGGAGTCTGCTCTGGACCGAGACCGAGAGGAGGCAGCTGGTCCTGGACGCCATGTACCAGGCCCAGCAGTACTACTTCGACACAGCCGAGGTGGAGGCCTGGCTGAGCGAACAAGAACTGCACATGATGAACGAGGAGAAGGGGAAGGTGGGTGGGCGATTATTTAAAAGTAACTGGGCATTTTAAAGAATCATTAACTGTGGTTTGTTCTAATCAGGGAATCATTTATAAAAATATTGTTTAACCCAAATCTTAGACTCAACTCAGACTTAGCAGCAGGATTAAGCATTTGTGCTGTGTGTATTATTTTTAAAGTGAAACTCTTCCTGTACGTGTCGTTTCCTCCAACCACCAGGATGAGCCGAGCACACTGCAGCTGCTGAAGAAACACTTGGTCCTGGAACAAACCATCGAGGACTACGCAGAGACCATCGGCCTGCTGTCACAGCAGTGTCGACAGCTGCTGGAGATGGGGCATCCAGACTGGTGAGACTGTAAACACAGACTCACAACCTGAGAGAGATTTCACCAAACAAAAATGCTTTTAATTTTCTGCATTATAGCCACAGTAGAAATCAAGAAGAAGTAATTAAGAAGTGAGATGCCAAAGTTAACCAATAAGCGTTTTTGTAGATTATTTTTGTTACTCTGCGACATGCAGATGGTCGATCAGAGTAGGGCGTACTTGTAATGTAACAAGATTTTATGTTTCCCCTGATCTCTTCTCTTTCCACAGCGAGCAGATCAGCAAGCGCCAGTCGCAGATCGATCGTCTGTACGTGTCTCTGAAGGACCTGGTGGAGGAGAGGAAGAGCCGACTGGAGCAGCAGTACTGGCTCTACCAGCTCAACAGGGAGGTCGACGAGCTGGAGCAGTGGATCGCTCAGAGGGAGGTGGTCGCCAGCTCGCCCGAACTGGGTCAAGACTTTGAGCATGTCACTGTAAGTGTGTTGACAGATGGTGACTGTGGATGAATAATGGATTAAAAAAACATCACATGTTGAAATCAAAGACAACACTGGTCTCGTTTGATTGTTATGTCAGATTAAAACGATGATATATCTGCTTCTATGTGCTTGTGAATAATTAACTTCCATAAACGCACATGCAGAATAATAGATGTTCATTTACTAACAATATAAAAAATCCATTTCTGCCCCTGCCACTCCTCCAGGTCCTGCAGGAGAAGTTTACAGAGTTTGCGTCAGAGACAGGCAGCGTGGGACAGGAGCGAGTGACGGCCGTCAACCAAATGGTGGACGAGCTCATCGACTACGGCCACTCAGAGGCCGCCACCATCGCCGAATGGAAGGATGGAGTGAACGAGGCCTGGGCCGACCTGCTGGAGCTCATGGAGACTCGGGCGCAGATGCTCGCCGCCTCACATCAGCTTCATAAGTTCTTCTCTGACTGCAGAGAGGTAGGATAACCACATAGTTCAATATTGAATGCTGCAATATCACTTTATTGATCTGAGTGGACATTCGATGCAGCAGAACACATAGAGCTCGTTATTTTCACTGGGGTGGGAACATCTCAGAAAAATGTAAATGACAGAAAATGTAAATGAGTTGCTGATTATGCACCAACATCCTTCAAAGTAAAGAATGTATCAGTGTTTCTGCCTGCAGAAGCTATTTTTAATCTGAGCATTATGTACCTGAAAGTTGTTAAATCTACAAACCACAGAGACGTTTCATACGTTCCCCCTCACACTGTGTTCACACATGCGACACCTCTGCATTGCTTTATGTTCTTTCTTGCAGGTTTTGACCCAGATTGAGGACAAACATCGAAGGCTGCCAGAAGTTCGTGCTCGACAGGGCAGCACTGCCAACACCACCACGCTACAGAGACTCCTGCACAGCTTCGAACAGGACATACAGCTGCTGGTCACACAAGTACAGTAACACACACTGTGAACAGAGAGCATACAAAATGCAAGCTTCAGTATTCACTGTAGACTTACTCTGTAAAGGTTCACAAGACTTTTTAAAATTCTAACTAAGCCCTTATACTGCACACTGTATAGTATCAGTGTCAATTGATGTTTCTTTATAATACAGACTTTTAGGAGGTGCTGCAGCTGCCTCAGCACATCCAGCATGTGCTCGAACATGTCTGCATCTTCTCAGTATCTGCATTTTTTTTCTGCCAGGGTTTATTGTCAGAGCTATGTTGTAAAGTTCATGCGATTAATTGGTTATGATATAAATTGATTATTTGTGAGTCTGAATCTTCTGAAGATTCTTACTCTGCATTTAATTTGCTTCATCTCTGTCTCTGTCATGCACCTGGGGAACAGTAACAGTAGTCACAGCTGCTCTGTGTCAACTCCAGTGACAGAGACAGTACCATTCGGCTCCGACTAAACACAGCTGTCAGAGCAGCTGTGTTTTGTGCATCATTTGCAAAAAAAAACAAACAAACTCTTTCCATTTTTTAACTTCTGTTTCTTCCTTGTTCAGCTTTAATTTCTTGAAATTTGCTCTCCCGCTCTGCCAGGTGCGTCAGCTGCAGGAGAGTGCTGCCCAGCTGAGGACGGTGTACGCCGGCGAGAAGGCAGAAGCCATCGCGTGCCGCGAGCATGAAGTGATGCAGTACTGGAAAGAGCTGCTGACGTCCTGCGAGGAGTGTCGACTACAGATCACCACTGAGACAGACAAGCTGAGGTTCTTCGGGATGGTCCGAGATCAGATCATGTGGATGGACTCTATCATCTGTCAGATCGGGACAGGAGAGAAGCCCAGGTATCTTTCACAAGATAAAAAAAATATATAAAATGACCAGAGACAAGAGTTTAGCCAACACGTGAGCTCAGAGCATCAAGAGTAATATTTAACAAACATTTTTCTTAATTCACAAAAATAGACTGTTTTTTTTCTTGTATATAAATAAATATCAGAACATCTTATAACCTAATAAACCTGATTGAACAGAATTGATGCTATAATTTTTTTCCTCATGATCAACAACTCCATAAAAAACATGTTATTTATAAAGAGCTTCACCATCTAAACATACAGTCCATATTTAGAATAAACACTCTTACTTCTTCATCGATGCAGTCAGAGTACATATACATACGTATGGTATGTTGTGGTAGCCCATAGTGTTAAATACTGTGTGGTTCCTGCAGGGACGTGTCCTCAGTGGAGGTGCTGATGAATTATCACCAGAGTCTGAAGAGCGAAGTGGAGGCTCGCAGCCGGAGCACTGTGGAGTGTATCGAGATGGGCAAAACACTGCTGGCTGCTAGAAACCCAGCGTCTGAAGAGGTGAGATCACAGATTTAATAATTATTATAAACTTCAATTAAATGTTAATAATCTAAATAAGAAAATAGAATTTAAAAAATCTTAATTAGAAACTAAAGACTAAAAACTAGGTCCAAACTAAATATAAGAAAGAAGTACCTGATAATATTCTGTACATTGTCACTGGAAGTTATTAAAACACTAACTTTAACTGTGATTCTGATGTTACTGATTTTGATTTTCAGATCAAGGATAAACTGGAAAAAGTGATTACTAAGCAACATGAGCTGTCTGAGAAGTGGGACAAGCACTGGGAAGTCCTACAACAATGTGAGTACACACACACAGTGCGTGAAACACATACAGTATAAATACACTCATGTTTTTTTTATATAACTGACAGAAGTTCCTTGTTTTATTCTTTCCTCCCTTCAGTGTTGGAGGTTCATCAGTTTGCACAGGAGGCGGTCGTGGCGGAGGCGTGGCTGACCGCTCAGGAGCCGTTCATCAACAGCAAGGAGCTGGGCGGGAGCGTGGACGAGGTGGAACAGCTGATTCGTCGACACGAAGCTTTCCGCAAAGCCGCTGCAACCTGGGAAGAGAGATTCAGCTCACTGCGACGACTCACCACGGTAATATCATGGTTGTTGCGCAGATACAGAGACAACTTTGCTATAATAGACTTTAATACTGTAAGTTCTAATACTGTAGTTATTGACTAAAGGACAAATCTGTTCCCATAACATGTTCAATGTCATTAACTCATGTCGAAGCCCTGAGCGACTTTAAAGTAGTTTTTCCTTCTGCAGGTAGAAAAGTTAAAAGCAGAGCAAAGTAAACTACCCCCGACCCCTCTGCTGGGTCGTAAAGTCTTCCTGGACCCTCAAGATGCCACACCCAATCCATCCATCCTCCCCCGCCTCCCAATCTCCCCCGTCACAAGACAGACCATCTACGAACAGAATGAAGCCAGCTCTCCTCCATCACCTTCACCTGCCACTCCTACACCCTCCCCTTCATCTGTGGCTCGTCGTCTGGGATTCGACTGTCGCTAACTACACCCCTGTGATGAATGGCTCCAGCTACCGCCACACCCTGGAGGCTCGGCACAGTCCTGTAGTGGGTGTGGCTGCAGGACTAGGCCAGCCCTCGCCGTCCTCGATTGCCTCAATTGCGACGGCAGCCATGCTCATCTCAGCCAACCAAGCGCGAGAGAGCGCCAGCGCAACGAAAGAGCAAGCGGTAAAGGCAATGAGTCACCTTCAGCCCGTACAGGCGGCAAGGACACTGGAGGCAAAGGCCTCCCCGTATCTACGACAACCAAAAATCAAACACTTGGATGATGCGGTGACGCCGCTGCTCGTGGCCAGCAGGTTGGAGAAGGCGAGGGAGAGGGAGAGGCTGAGGGAGAGGGAGTTGATGATGGGTGAGATCGGGACAGAGAGAGCAGAGGTGGCTGTGATGGCTGAGGTGGTGCTCCAGGAGCCGGGCCGGGAGCGCCTGCACAGCGAGCCCACCAGAGGGCCACGAGGATCTAGGACCGACACTTTAGGCCACGCTGAACCGCAGGGCCAGACTCACCACAGGGACCACAGGATAGAAAGGCAGCTGTCCAGCGAGCAGCTGATCCAGGCACGCAGGGATGAGCTGCCTCAGGAGGTGTGGAGGGAACATGCCGAGAGGAGGGAGAGACGAACGCTGGAGAGGCAAACGTCCAGCGAGCAGGAGGGCCACGGGGGGCACGGGGGCCACGAGGGCCGACGGAGAGAGAGGGACCGACATCGGATGGAGAGACAGGAATCCAGTGAGCACGACACCGGCAGGGAGCACTCCGACAGACGCTCAGCGGGAGGGTGAGACTTCTTCTGATGAGAGGGACAAGTGATTTTAGTGATGAATAGATGTTTAGTCCTTATCTTGTGTGTGATTTCTCATCTGCATTTCTTTGTACAGTGAAAAAAGATCCACTCTGGCAGAAATTGTAGAGCAGCTGCAAGAAAGAGAAGCGGCACAGGTCTGGAGATTTCATCCAAATATAAAGTTTATTTGTGTTGTACATCCAGTAAAGAACAAAACAAACTTCTATGTGTCAGTTGGAGATTATTTCTTTAAGTTATTAGTTTTAAACAATGAGCAGAAGTCTTACTGACTCCACCTCTCCCCACCCTCAGGCTCGCGGTGAGGTTCCCCGTCTGCCTAACGGATTACCAGAAAAGTCTTCCCGTCCCGACAGGCCTCGAGCTCGGGACAGACCCAAACCGCGGCGCCGACCACGACCCAAAGAGGCAGGAGAGGCGACGACGCGGCGGTCCAGGTCCGCTCCAGCTCAGAGCAGCCCTGTGGTGCCCCAGCCGCCAACACACACCGCACACCACGAGGGCTTCCTTTTCCGCAAGCTGGACATCGAGAGCCTGAAGAAGAGCACCAACAGGTGGGTGTTCAGGGTCATGATGATGACCATAACGTCATGATGGGAAGATACGGATGGACACTGTGTCATGAGTATCAGGCTAATTTAACAATGCACAGTCTGATATTTCAAATACTCTTTGACTCGTGCTGACTGCAGCACACGTCGTATGTCAGCTGTCTGTTTCTCATGACATCACTGCTCCGTCACTTACTGATTCATGACACCAGCATGCTAAGCTGACAAGCTCACACACTGCGCTGACACAGATGCATGACTGTCACCGGTAGAGTTGTCACGATACCAAAATGAGTAACCACGATACTATGCCAGACAAAGTATCACGGTTCCAGGTATTATCGCGATACTGCAGCCTTTTTTTATTATTTTTATGAACTGCAATGTATTTGTACACGTTTTAAGTTCAGTTATAAATACTTATTAGTTACTTATAATTCTGTTTGGTGCATGATAAACAGTAATACTGGTGAAGTAAGAATTAGAGTTTAAAAACAACGAGTTTGGGTTTTTTGAGCACAATTAGTGTTGCCACTGACAACGAGGCAGCGGTAGACCCGCTGCTCGGGCTCGGTGCTTCTGTTGTGGTGAGCGCGTTGTCTCGTGTTTGTGACTGTAAGCCGTGCACGCGCCTGGGCAAGACAAAACTTTAGCTTGTTGTTTGTTTTGAAGCGAGTTTCTATCAAAGCCAAGTTGTCTTCATGGAGTTCGTTCTTCCCGGCAGAAACACACAAACAGCCAATCAGCTAAACCATCAGCCTATCATATCCCGAACATCACCAGTAACAGGCAAACAGCCAATCATTCAACAGCTGTGTAGCTCAGTTGCAGTAGTTGCCATGTTGGTTTGTTTACAAGGGAGTAGCATGCAATGAAAAGCTGAGAGGAGAGTAGATGCGCCCGCAGTAGTATAGTAATCCACAGTAGTACCGTCCTGTAGAATTTCTAGTATAGTAGGAACCGTTAGGATTTGGCACCGCGGGGCACCATGGGTATCGTAGGTACCGTGGGTACTGTGGGTATCGTGGGTATCGTGGGTAACGTGGGTACCGTGGGTATCTTGGGTATCTTGGGTATCGTGGGTACGGTAGGTACTGTGAGTATCGTGGGTACCGTGGGTATCCTGGGTATCGTGGGTACCATGAATATCGTGGGTACCGTGAGTATTGTGGGTACCGTGAGTATCGTGGGTACCGTGAGTATCGTGGGTACCGTGAGTATTGTGGGTACTGTGAGGATCGTGGGTACCGTGGGTATCGTGGCTACCATGAATATCGTGGGTACCGTGAGTATCGTGGGTACCGTGAGTATCGTGGGTACCGTGAGTATCGTGGGTACCGTGAGTACCGTGAGTATTGTGGGTACTGTGAGGATCGTGAGTATCGTGGGTACCGTGAGTATCGTGGGTACCGTGAGTACCGTGAGTATTGTGGGTACTGTGAGGATCGTGAGTATCGTGGGTACCGTGGGTATCGTGCAACTCTAGTCTCCGGTAAGAACGGCACATAATGCCTCCTTTGGGTCAACACGATAGAAGCAATACTAAGTGAAGCTTTGGATTTCTTTTACTCGATGTGTTCAGATGCATGCTTACATTAAGATTTACATGTTTAGATGGAATGCAATGACATTTTTCTTTTTACCCATTTTGTTTACAAGATTTTAAAGTTGTGCCAAATAATTATTTTTAAGGTGTACAGTGGGAAGGTTTGGCAGTGATATATTTGTCGTGTTGCTTGTTGCTCGTTCTTCGGTCTCTAACATAAAGTGTTGTTTGCTTCCAAAACATAGTCAGAACACAGAAATCACAGAGCCCAACAATCGGTAATTATTACTGAACAATAATCCTGTTAATCCATTTTGATTTTTTAAAAAGTGTTGCTGTTGTTATTAAGAGATACTACTGGTTTGTAAGCTTGTAGTTTTGTAAAGTACAGAGTAAAACAGGAGATACATTATTGTCACATCAGACATTTGATGTATGTCATCTCTGGTCATCAGTATCAGATTGTAAAGACAGTTAACATGACAACAGCAACCCGCAGAAACCTTACAGCATGTGGAAACATCATGCATGACGCTTACGACGCCTCTGATCCGACACGAGCCCGCAGAACAAAGCACAGCACAAATGGTTGGCTGGCTAGCAACCTGATTGGCTGGCTGGCTGATGAATGCCTTGGTAGTGGAGGCTGATGGAGCTGTTGATGACGTACTCTGCCTTGTGTCCAGTTGCTTAGCCTAAACACACACACACACACACACACACACACACACACACTACCTGACCTCCACCGATGACCGCCCTGCTTCCTCCAGAGAGATGCCAATGGCAAAGTCTCTCTCTGCACTGCCCTCTAAGCTAAAGCTCATCCCCTTCCAGCTGTGGATGAGTCCCACTCACGTGCCCGCTCAAGGCAATGGATGAATGTCTCGTATGTACATGCCCTGTTATGTACATGGCAAGGTAAAGCATAATCCTGAATGGCTTAAATCTGGACAAGTATGAATCCCCAAACAGCTCCCTGTTTGGCTCATTGTATGCTCACTTTTTGGTTTATACTCACCTTTGATTGGAGGAGGAGATCTGCGGGGCACGCCCTCTGACCTTTTCCTCCAGTCGACACTGAGAAAGAGAGGATACAGTTAGTCTGTTAGGAAGGATTGAGATTCAACCTGTCTCTGTTACATAGCTACATGATGAGGCACTGACTATGTTTATGTGCACATTAATATTCTGGTATTATTCAGCATAACCAAGTGTTCTTTACGACAGGATACGGTGCATGTGGATGGTGTGTGTACTCTTTATATCGACAAAAAGTGTCAACTTACTACCTTTTTTTCAGAGCATTCCAGGTGAGGCTGAAGGTGCAAGAAAACATTTACATATTTTTCTTTGTTTTTGTGTTTAAGTGACTGAAGGAGACTATAATTTTTGAAATTTGAAGTTCTCTTTAAAATCTTTAAACTTTATTTAAAGAGTATTTATTTGACGTTTTTGGCTAGAACGTAGCTTAACCATGTTGTCATACGCTGCACCTTCAAAACAAATATTACTGGGACCGCTGTTTTGTGAACAGGACCTTAAGACGGTTGCAAGTGATGCATGGGGCTATCAGCGGCCGCATTATTTAGTATCTAGTATCTTGTTATTATTGTTTTAAATCATCTTTTTTAACCTTTAATGTATTTAAACTGTAACCACAATAGATTGTAGCACTAATATTCTGAATATAGACACGTCATCACATGCACCGTTTGTTTCCCCAGTCTGAGTTTCGTTGTTAGCTCAGAGGTTTTTAATATCTCGACATTAACAGCTTGCTCTGAATAATACCTTTACTGGGTGTAAGCTTAATTTGAATGCTGTGTGCATGTAAACACGCTCACAGAGGGGGAAGCAGCATGACGAAGACTTTGAGTTTGGCCGTTGCCATGATGCCATTTAACCAGACTCTCCCTTTTTTCTCTCCTCCTCCTCGATGCTTCTGGCTGCTCCTCTCGTCTTCTCCAAGGTAAGTCATGTATACGCCTCACACACCGAGACACCAAAACTGTACGTAGCCTTCCTCCCCATCCCTCCATCCCCCACCTCCTCCGTCCGTCCGTCTGTCTGTCCGTCTGTGAGTCTGTGTTTGTTCAGCAGTGTGTTTCCTCCTCCCTTCTTGGCGTCGGTCCATCCCGCCTACCTACCTGTCTGCTCTGGTCAGGTGAGTGAGGTGTTAGCTTAGAGAGAGCGACTTTGCAGCTCTTCCTGACTCCTCCCATCTCCCCCTCCCCCAACCACCACCTTCCCCGTACTCCTCCCCTCCACCTTCCCCTCCTCCTACACTCTCCCTCCCCTCACACCTCCCGCCTTCCCACACCACAGCAGGTCATGGGTCAACCTGTACTGCGTGCTGAACAAAGGGGAGATGGGTTTCTACAAGGACGCCAAGAACACCACCACGCCCTACAACAATGAGCCTCTGCTCAACCTGTCCCACTGCCACTGCGACGTCACCAACGGCTACAAGAAGAAGAAGAACGTCTTCACGCTCAAGTAAAAATCTGCTTTTGTACTTTTCAGGCACATTTGTGATTTTTAAGATCGAGCAGTTTGTAAGTTTACTTCCTCTCCTCTTATTGCAGAACGAAGGACGGCAGCGAGTTTTTGTTTCATGCAAAAGATGAGGTGAGACATTCCTGTTTCTGTGACTTTATTCATCAGTCACATATCTGTGACATACATAAAGATAACCAGTAAACAACCAATCAGCTGACATCTGTGACCCCCTCTCCCCTCGCAGGATGACCTCAAAGCGTGGGTGACCAACATCACCGCCAGTATTTCAGAGCACGAGGAGATTGCCAAATGGGGTCAGCCCCAACCAACTACCTCATCCACCGACGAGGGCACACGCCGCGACGGCAGCAAGGGGGACAACAGGTCAGATCGAGGTGGCGAGCGCTCGGACCGGGCCGAGCGGATCGAAAGGGCAGATAAGGAGAAGGAGAGGGAGAGAGAGAAGGAGAAGGAGAGGGAGAGAGGAGAGCGGTCGGAAAGGTCAGATCGAGGTGGGAAGTCGGATGCAAAGCGCTCTGAAAAGTCTGGTAAGAAAAAGTGACCCGGGTGACGGATTGGTCGCATTGAAGCATATGAACTCCGGGTAGGAGGCGGGGCCATAGACTGGTAGTGAACGCCCCCCTCCTTCTCTCCGCCTCCAACACTGTCAACAAAGCGGTTGTGTTTGGATGGAAAGTGACACACAGGACAGAAGGATTGACCCAGGCTCACTCATAGGACGGACAGGACGGATTTGGAGCAGGAGACATCTTTCTCTTTCTCTCTCTCTCTTCTTCTGTGTCTCTGCGAGAAGACACAGCGTCACTGAGGCTCCGCCCCTGGTGGCTGTTTCAGAGAACTGCAGAGAGAGTTTCGTGCTGCTGAACCCCAGGGCAGCGTTAACGCAAGAGAGAGACGGGACACGCTGCTGACATGCTGGTAGTGCGATAAAACATAGCTCATTCTGTTCCATGTTTGTTTTTTCTATGAGATGAGCTGTATCTGTACGTATTTCTCGTCTGTCTGTCCTATCTACTGTATCTATCTGTCTGTCTGTAAGTCCAAGACATCCGACGCTATGTCTTATTACTCCTCGGAAAAATGGAAAGAGAATGAAATTATGCCAAAATGTTTTACAGACATACAAACTTAGAGAAACTTTCTTTTTGTTAACTGTTTTCTCCACCTCGTCCGATCCGTCTCGAGGTCTGGCCTTGAAAAAAATGTGGATTTGAAACTGGTTTTACTTTGATACAGCGCTGAAACTGCATTCATCCACACTCACCATGGATGAACCAACACTGACAAACACCTACAGTAGTGTGCTGATTGTAGGAACATGATGATTTAAGAAGAGAAGAGTAGATGGCCGACCAGGGTGATGCACCTCAAAAAATAGAAACACATCCACAGACTTCAAATCTTAAGAAATCTGCCCTCAAAGAACAAACGGAGCAGCTTCCCTTTGTTTATATGAGATTTATTTACAAGATGTAGCATAAAGACTACAGGACGCATGGTCGCTGCAGCCACTTGGGCTCCCAAATTTAGTGTATAGAAATAAATGTACAGTTTTTTGGATTAGTGATCAGAAAGATGAAAACATTTGACTTGATCTGATGGTTTACTCTGGTTCCCAGGGGCCTCATTCGTTAAAATGTTGTTTAATTTAAAACAGATAAAACAGCAAAACAGCAAAAATGATATCTCAAAGTAAACTTATGAAATGAGATTTTAGCATTAGTTTTACATAAATTTCATGTTTGGCTTTGGTCATAAGCACAAAATCTGCGCCTCCATGTTTCTAATGTTTTTAACGAATGAGGCCCTCGTCTACTCTTTTATTCTCTTACATCAAACTACTCGTTGGATTTTCTCACATCTGTTTCTTTTATACAAAATTCAAAATATCTTGTGTGTATGTGTGTGTGTGTGTGTGTGTGTGTGTATGGTTGTGTGTGTGCTGCTACTCTCCGCTCCCAGGGTCTCCATAGCTCTCAGGTTATTTATGTTAGTGTGTGCTTAACATGTGCTTCACGTGCTTCACGTGTTAATATATTTGTCCCCTCAGACGCCACCTCAGTCTTCCAGACACGTCCGATCCACGATACAGACCTACACACACACACTCACACACACCGAGGAATACAAGTCAGCAGGTTTCAAATGTTCCAGAGTATAAACGGTCATCGATCTGTCCAGATCATCGGTGTAGAATGAAGACACGTATGAATGACTGGCACGCCGTGAAGAGGCAGGATATCAGACTGACCAAATATTTAGAAACGAGGGGTTAAAATGTCTGTAAGTTGTGAGATTGCATGTTTTGCTTGGAGAGAAATCACTCGTCACAAGAAGCTCGTCTTTGCAGCCCGCTGACTCGGCATCAACACATCAATTCATGTTACATTTCCTGTAAACTCACCACGAAGCCATTAACGACAGGGAAACAAGGACAACAAAGAAGGAAGGAGGGAAGGAAGAAAGGAAAGAAGGAAGGGGAGAAACGTCTAATAAAAATGCAGCGGAGGGGTTTGAGAAGCGCCCGCTGCAGAGACACAGAGTAAAGTTACTTTCCTGCCCTGGTCGGAGCATCCTGGTCAGGTTTGGTTCAGAGAGCATTTAAAACGCTGTCTTGAAATCACTGCTACTGTATGAAAACCTCTGATCATTTCAGTTCTGCTGTTTTGGATCCTTTCAGTTAAAGTCCAGCTGAAATTGCTGCTACACTTTGCATGTCTGCTCTTTCATCAGTGTCACTGTTCCATAAAGGCAGACAGCCTCCACTGACTAACAGCAACACAACACAAACTGAACTACAACCCTGCAGTGCTGTCTCATCCACTGTGTGCTGATCTTTAACAGAGGTCATGACATTTGCAAAACCAACCAGTTATTCTTCATCCAAAAGTCACGTCTTTGTTTCCAATGAGGTTTTTCTAGTTGCTCATTATTGCCCCATGAGACCAGAGGGATGTTTCCCTAAAAGCCACAAGGAGCAACAATGAGCTACAAAAACAAACAAGAGACACAAAGGTGAGATTCTATTATATTAGAAGTGTTTTCAAACTGTGTTTTTCAGTTGGTTGATGATCATCATTAGTTGGTTTGGTTAACCTCCTCACCTCCGCGGACTCTCATGTAGTGGATGAGAAGGTCCCGGTGGGGCTGTTGTGGTCCTTACTCTTCAATAACACTGCTAACAAAACACAGTCTGCCCACGACTCATAGTCGACAGCATACATTTGTTTATGTCGTCTCTCGTTCTCCTGCTGCCCTTACCGGAGCTAAACCTGCCAGCTACTGTCAATCAAACACAGACACAACCGTCCAGGAGCAACTCTGTTCTTTCTTTTAATAAAGGAACAAAACTACGAACAATAAATCATAAAACCACAAGAAGGGATGACTAAATGTGATTTCAGTTGGACTTTAAACATTAAAGTCTTCCTCTCTGAGCAGGCAGTTTCCATGGCTGTAGGTCCCAACACATTCAGAGTTTGTTTTATATTTCAGACGTTTATATTTGCCAGGTTGATCATTTTCTCTGTTTCTTAAAGGTGTAATATTGAAGTTATGACAGTATTATTATATCTGGCTGTTTTTGTTTTTTATTCACTTTAGGATTTTAAATTCTGTCCCGACCCGTCCGGTCTGGTTTGTGTTGATCATAAAACACGTCTCGAGAACTGTAACTTTCTTTAATCCTGTTTTTATTTCAACACACTTATGCATCTAAACTAGGTGTGAATGCCAGATCAATGCAATCATTTACATGCATGTTGGACACAACAAACAAAGTCAGAGTTAAAGAGGTGAATTTTGAACGAGCAAATCTTCCACGTGTAAAGTGACACAGTGCAGTTGTCTGATGTCGGATTATGACTCTAAAATCATAATAAACTGACACTTTGTTACTGTAGATACACACAGGACAGAGCATGCAGGGGTACAGCTGACTCCCCACAGATAACATTCAAAAAATATGTTATTTGAACCAATTTACAGTGTTGACTGCAGAGACATCATGTGGGAAAGTCAGCACGGTTAACATCGGAGCCTGAAACAAATGTTCAGATTTGATTGAACAGTCTGAACATTGCTGGTTTGGATGAGCTCGTAGGTACCCGGCCTGTCTGTGTGTGTCTGTGCTGTTCTGTTCACATCAACCTCAGCCTGTCGGCCGAGATGAGATGACAAATAAAATACCTTTTGGTTTATCATTAACTCATCGATAGTCTGTGTTTTCTTTTCTCAGTGGAAAGTGTGGATGTTGATCATAAGAGAATAAAAATCTACATTAGAGCAGAAACAAGAAAATTCAGTCAACTGTTAGGTGGAAGTTGTTTATGTTTAGTTTACCATTCAGTCTTTGACACGTTGCATCTTGTACACCAAAACCACACAGCAGTATGCATCAATATTTCTAATCTAATTAGATTAGATTAGGAAAAATAGGAAAAAAAGAGAAACATGTGACAACCCATGACAGTATGACTAAAGGGCAGAGTGATTACAATACGTGGAGTCAGCCTTGCCAAATTGATATGATGTTCTTTTGTTCATAGTGAGCTGTTGTTTACACAGCAGTGTGTCCTTGGAGTGTTCAGTAGAGCATAGATAAAACAAAGTAAACTGCAATGAAAGACCTCCGGGAGAAGAGAATAGCCAGGGACAAGTAAATGCAAGAAATCATTCCATTTTAAGGAAATCAGACATTTTAGTCTAAAACCTAATCCTGCATGCCCCCCAACTTGAAATCCCGTTGCAGAGCTGAGGGACCCCTAGTCACCTTCTCCAGACGCGTAACAGTGCTTGCGGCCTGGGTGGAGATGGTTCTACCCAGTTCCGAAAGCATGTTCACAATGGTATCCAAGCGTTGGGAGATTCAAGTTTCAGGATCAGATGTTTGTGTGTGTGTTGTGACGTGATTTTACCTTTTGTTTTTCCTCTCATGCTCTTCACATTTAGTACAAAGGCTGCTTGGGTGACCAAGGCAGCAACTTCAAGTTAGAACTGAAATAATAAGTCAATTAATCAACTTGTAGATCAACATAAAATTCTGTTTTATTAATTGATGAATGAGTTGTTTTACATTATAAAGTGCACATCTTTTATTCAGTTGAACAAAACATGACAAAAGACACTTTGAGCTCCATTAAATTGTGACGGAGGTTTCATTGTGTTCCAGTTTTTTATACACCACATGATTATATCAGTCAAAGTAATTGATAACTGCTAGTTGGAGCCCTGATTCCTCCATCATCATCTCTGTTGACATGTTACCAGCAGGTGAAACCAGCTAATCCAGCATTTATTTAGACCTTAATTAGATCATGTGCAGGTCATGCAGATTTACTGAAGATGAATGATCTCAAACTTTAAAAAAAGTTATTTTTTATATTATTCTGAATATGGATCTATAAAGGAAAGTATGAGAATAAAAAAAACGTTTGGAAGCAGGTCTGGAGGGAATCTTCAACCACTGCACATCATGACATGATAATAATAAAGAATAGATTAGATAGTTTCTGCGGCTTTTATTTTGAAATGTAGATGTGACACCGGAAGCGGATGAGAAACACGGACTCTTTAGAGGAGCGCACAGGCCGCCATGTAGTGAGCGTTAGTGCGGAAGAGGCTGCGGTTGTTGTTGTTGAGTCCGGGTCTGGTTCTGGTTCCGACAGCGGGCTGAGAGTTTAACCACAGCGGGAATATGGAGGCGAAGTTCGGCAGCGAAGTGGTGTCGATCGTGGAAGTCGCCATCCAGGCGACCGTGTCTGTTTTCAGGGACGTCTGGGCGAAAGAGGCGCCAAACTCCGAGTGGGACGAGGCGAAGCTCGGGGATATCCGGCAGATCGAGAAGTGTCTGGTGCTGCAGATCCACAAAGTGTTCACCGAGCTCTCCTCCGAGCTGCTGGAGGAGAACGAGGCTCTGCGGGCCAAGGTGGAGCAGCTGGAGGACGTGCTGCAGAGGAAAGCCGGGCAGCTGGAGCAGGAGCTGGAGGCCAGAGTGGGTCAGCTGGGCAGAGAGATGGAGCAGCTGGAGAAGGAGCTGAAGAGCATCAGTGACGGCAGCAGCAGCACACAGACACAGGACGGCTCGCTGACAGGTGAGAGGCAGCCCTGATGACCTCAGTGACCACTGATGATGGGGAATGTTATTTCATGATGTCTCTGTATCAACACAGGACCGGTGCTGTCTGTCTCCACCTGTCCTGCTGCTGAGGATGACTCCACCTCCATCCCTCCCCCAGGCAGCACAGACACCGCTCCCAGCTCCACAGACGTGTCCGTAGCTGCACCCGAACCTGAATCAGCCTCGACGGTGTTCGACGGCACAGTCGACAGTCAAGCCGTCAGTCAGCCGCCTGCATCATCGACAGGTGTCTCTGAAACGACAGGGAACAACACAGCTCATCCTCAAACTAGCAGCATCGCCTGGGTCTACACCTCAGCACGCCCCGAGTCCAGACTCCAGCCCCGTCAGTGGTGCTGACATGGCACAGGAAAAGGTCGGGCGGCTTGCCGATGTCTCACACATTGTAAACCTGTTGTTTTTGTGTCTGTACACAGATCCAGCAGCATCTCACCCTGGTGGAGATGTAGTGTGTACTTTAAAGGCTGATTAGTGTGGCTGTCTTCAAGCAACAGGCTGAGTCAAATCTTTCTCTGCAAACAAGATGTTTGATACTTGGAATTAAAATGATTTTCTTTTGCATGTCAGGTGTCTGTGGAAGAGGCTCCTTCAAGGAGAACGAGGGGCACCAGAAGAGCGACTTCTAAAAGTGAAGAAGGTGTGATCAGATTTTAAACTTGCAGGATGTGAATGTGACATCAAAGTTTGAGACTTGAACAGATCCCTCTTAACTCATTTTGTACATTTCTTTTACAGTTTCCACTGACAACAGTGCTGAAGAGAAAAACGTTCAGGGAAGAAGGCTCAAAAAGACGGAGTCACAAACAGTGAAGCAGTTCTCCTGCGAGCAGTGTGACGCCAGTTTTCATCGGAAAGCTGAACTGAAGAAACACATGAAGGTCCACAAGGAGCCGTTTCCGTGTGAGCAGTGTGGCAAAAGTTTCCTCGAAAAGAAGTCTCTGGAAAACCATCTTTCACGCCACGAGGCGAGTAAAGCCCCGCTGCCCTTCCCCTGTCCTCGCTGTAAGAGATCGTACAGAAAAGAGCAGTCGCTTCAGAATCACCTGAAGCATCATCAGCGGTCCAAACCGCCGAAGCCGTTCGCCTGCGATCAGTGTGGGAAAACATTCAGGATTCAGCAGTCTCTGGAAAACCACCTGCGTCGCCACGAGAAGTGGAAGCAGATGTTGAAGTGCCAGCATTGTGACAAGACTTTCAAGACAGTCTGTCTATTTGAAATGTCACATGGCCGTGCACTCTGAAGAAAGGCCGTTCAGCTGTGCTACGTGCGGGAAGGAGTTCAAGAGTAAAGACACGCTGCGCTTCCATCAGATGGTTCACACAGAGGCCAAAAAATACAAGTGCACCATGTGCGACGAGACCTTCAAATACGCTCACTCCCTGACCGTGCACAAGAGGAAACACACTGGCATCACTCCGTTCGTTTGCACCGTGTGCAACGGGTCGTACCGGACCGGCACTGCTCTGAAGAGACACAGCGTCGTGCACACTGGAGAGAAACCGTTCACCTGTCACATTTGTGGAGCGAGGTTCAGCCTGAACAACAACCTCAAGAGGCACCTTCGCATCCACACGGGAGAGAAACCGTTCACCTGCCAGGAGTGTGGCAAGAGCTTCTCTGACAACATCAAGCTGAAGTCCCACATGCTCATCCACGGCGCCAGGAAACCTTTCATGTGCGATCTGTGCGGGAAGACCTTCCTCTTCAACTGCAGGCTGCTGATACATCAGAAGTACGTGCACGCCGACAGGAATGAGGAAACGGACGGCACGCAAAGATTTTCACAGGCGAGAAGGCGAAACAAGTCGTCGGTTAAACCGTTCAGCTGTAAAATCTGTCTGAAAGGTTTCAGCGCCGCATGTTCTCTCAGGCTCCATGAAAAAGGCCACAGTGAGCACAAAGAGTTCAACTGCAGCATCTGTGGGAAGTCTTTCCACAACAAATACTCCTTCGGCTATCATCAGAGGAGCCACACGGGGGAGAAGCCTTTTGTTTGTGACGTGTGCGGCAAGAGATTCTTCCACGCCGGCAGCCTGAAGCAGCATGAGCGGATTCACACTGGAGAAAAGCCGTACAAGTGCGACCAGTGCGGCAAAGGCCTTCAGAACAGACGGAAACTTCTACAGACACTTGCGTATCCACACGGGAGAGAAGCCGTTTGAATGTTTGTACTGTCACAGGAAGTTCCACCAGTCCAATCAGCTCAAGTCTCACCTGCAGGTCCACACCGGGCAGAAGCTCTACTCGTGCCAGCAGTGTGGCCGAGGCTTCTCCGACACGAGGCAGCTCAAGAAGCACAGCTGTGACGGCTCATAGGTGACGAACACACAAATCAACACACAGAGCGTCATTTAATCTAATGAAGGTCATGACACAAACAGGGACATGTTGTACTAAGGGAAACACATTTCTTGTGTATGGTCAGTTTAGTTTAAAAAAAGCAAAGGGATGTTTGTTTATCTTCATGTTGTAAACTTCAAACTTCTTAGACAGCTAAAAGGAAAGCTCAAACACCTTGATGCTCCGTTAACTCTCACCTGGCATTACTCCTGATATGAATAAGGAGAATAATCAAAGTAATTTATAGAGTAATTGATAGAAAAAGTATTCACAGTCAAGGTTCAGCAGCATCTTTAGAGGCATATATAGTTTGTTTTTCTTCAATAACCTCAGCTATTAAAACACAGGCATTGTTAACCTTTATAAAATACTGAGGCCATTTAAAAATGAAGTTACAGATTGTGACACTGAGTGTAAAACACATCTGTCAATGTTTGAAGATGATGCCAGCTTCATGTTCTGAAGATGTTTTAGGTTTTAGTTTCAGATGCTGAGGATAATTCACCTGTTGAGTTTAGATTAAGGTTTTTTTTTATTACTAGCTTTTCTTTGATTATTTTGGAAGATTTCTATTATGTATTAATTTATGTTTTTTTGTAAATTCACAACCACCGGACAGAATGCCATTATGATTATTTTCAAAGTAAAGACTGAAATTGTAAAATGACTTTCTAATTATATATATATATATATATATATATATATATATATATATATATATATATATATATATATATATATATATATATATATATATATATATATATATATATATATATATATATATATATATATATGTATATGTATATAGTTTGTTGCAATAAAATAAGATTTGCAATGAAAGCAAACTTTAAGAGTTTTATTTTGAAGGATTTCACCGTTGTCCACTTCCGGAATCAATGGCGGTAACTCCTGCCCTCTGTGCTCTCTGTGTCTCAGCTAACTGACGCTAAAATGTCAGAAAACTCGGTGTTTTACTCTCAAACTAAGTCTATCGTGCAGACTGCCGTGAGGACAGCGGTTCACATCGTCAATTCAAAAGAAGAAAATAACTCGAAGGAGTCAGATGAGAGACGTGAGGTGAGTCAACGGTTTATTTTGACGTACGTTATCGTTTAAACGTCGACGATCAGAGCCTGTGATTGGCTGTTCAGAGACTGATAGGCTGGTCGGAGGCTGTGATTGGCTGATCAGAGGCTGTGATAGGCTGGTCGGAGACGCTGTGTGGAGGAGATGGTGTCAAAAGAGTAACAAAGATGGCGGACTGTCGTCACACAGTAACGTTAGCTGAAACTGTCCAGATAAAGTTCTGCAAGGGAAATAAAGTTCAGTTTCTACATTAATCTGGACTTTAGCATACAAATGTTGACGCTGGCTCTTGTTTCGGTGTTTTAAAATACGGTGTTTGTTGTTGTGTATTAATGGCGTCTGGTAAATAACAAAGAGCGTAGCCGCCATCCGGTGACTGCCGGAAGAAGATGAACCGACTACTGTCTTTAAAATGATCACTTTGTTTATTAACATCTGGCCAACAACACATCTGTCAAAGAGTAATTATTTATATAATAAAATAAGTAATTAATAATTAAAGAACAATATGTCACATACAGATACAGAAATAAACACAGCTAAAAAAACAATGAACTTTACAGATAATCACAAGCAACAATAAGTTAATAAATCTGCTCTGTGCAGCTGGTTGTGTTATGAACATAAGATATTAGAGTATATACAGCATGAACATATACATATCACATATACATGTGATATGTATATGTTAAAAAAACTAAATGTAAACAGTGAGAATAAATATGTGTGTAATACACACACTAATAACACACATACCCAACCACTGCATTTGTAATTTTAACATGAAACTATTCATAATGTAATATATAAATAATTATGTTAGTTAATTATTGTGGATCATTGATTGTACTATGTTCAGTAGTCAGATACTTGTGTCCATCATAAAAGCATCTAACACCAGATACTTTGATTCAAATGTTAAATGAATTAGTGCTGACTGCTTTGTTTTGATCTTCACAGCCAGATTTTGACAACGTTGTGGAAATGTTGTCACGGGAGGCGACAAGAAAGATCGACGCCGTTTTCTCCCAGCTGTCCTCAGTGCTGCACAACGAGAACAAAACCCTGAAGAGCGACTGTGGGAGAGCTGCAGAGCAAACTGAAGGCTGTGAGCGTAAACTTTGAAAACGCCAGAAAATGGAGAGAAAACGTCCTGAGCGGCTGCCCCGTCCTGTTCGAGCAGAGCGGGCTGCTCTTCAGCCTGAAGCCGTTTGGGAAGTTAGAAGTGAATAAGACTCAGTTTAACAGAGAGAGTGACGGGACCAGCGCCTGTGGCTGAGACACAGACCGGACAAGTAGTTGGTGAGTTTAATTAAATATCACTACATATACTCTATTTGAATATATTTACATAGTACGTATTATAGCTTATTGCAAATCCTTCTGGGAGAGGCAGACAAATGGGTTCCTTAAAATCTTAAATTTCAACACTACATCACAAAAAGACTCCTGGGACAGTGCTGAACGCCACAATAACAGAAATCCATGCTGAAGCTGATAACAGTGGAAGGAATTTTGAACCAAACATCTTTTTTTTTTTACTGTGAGTGAAATATTTACAATATTTTCAGTGGACTAATGTGTCTGTTTGTATCCTGTAGCTTTAATGTCTTGTCCAGGTGGTGGACAGGCAACGAAGGAGGTGAACTCTGAAGCTCAGTCTGCAGCAGCTGGTGAGATTTTAAATAATAAATGTGAAATAAATCTCTCAGGGAAAAGTAATTAGTGATTTAATAATTTGACTCTCGACATGTGGTAACTTTTGTGTTTTCCTTTTTCAGACCTCGCTCAGGATTCTTCTTCCGCCACAGACACGACTCCGTCTACAAACACTACCAGCCAAAACACACAGGATGCAGTGATCAGGGAGAAAGATGTTCTTGTGTGTAACGTCTGTAACAAAAGCTTCGACCGGCAGTTTCATCTGCTGAAGCACATGAACACTCACAAAGAACAGACGACGCTGGCTTGCAACCAGTGCCCAAGAAGATTCAGGAACACAGCGGCGTTGGAGTATCACCTGCTGCGGCACGAGGAGAAGAAACACGCTTCCTTCAAGTGTGAGCTCTGTGACAAGACGTTCAAAACCAAAATGCACCTGAAGACTCATCAGATCGTGCACACGGACACGAGGCCGTTCATCTGCTCCACCTGCGATAAAGGCTTCAAAACTAAACGCAGCCTGCGAGCTCATCAGGTCGTGCACACTGTCGAAAAGCCGCACAAATGCTCAGAGTGCGGGGAGAGTTTCAGGTACGCGTTCACGCTGCACTGCCACAGAAGTGTTCATACTGGTGAGAATCCGTACAAATGCACGGTGTGCGGCAAAGCCTTTGTAAAGAGGGACTCACTCAGGACACACCAGTCTGTCCACAGAGGGAAAGTGTTCACATGTGAGACGTGTGGAGCGGGCTTCACCCTCCAACACAACCTGAAGAGACACATTCGTATCCACACAGGTGAAAAGCCGTTCAAATGTAAAGTCTGCGGGAAGAGTTTCATCCAGGACAACAAGCTAAAAGCTCACATGCTCCTTCACGGAGCCTCAAAGTCATTCATGTGTGACCTGTGTGGAAAGACTTTCCTTTACAACTGTCAGCTGCAGAAACACCAGAAAGTAAGTCACGAAGAGAAACACGGACCGGTCGTCAGAGGACGAGCTCGAGAGAGAGGAAACCGCAGAGTTATCTACCGACGGGACCGGACCACGGTGGATCTGACGCCGTTCAGCTGTAAGACCTGCCATAAGGGCTTTGACACCACAAGTTCACTGAAGAGACACGAGCTCATTCACACAGGTGAGATGCAGTACAGCTGTGAAACGTGTGGGAAGTCTTTCTTCTACAAAGCTACGTACGACTACCATCAGCGGACTCACTCAGGTGAGCGGCCGTTCCCTTGTGAACTGTGTGGGAAGAGGTTCATCATCCGTCAGGCTCTCAAAGCTCACAAGCTGCAGCACTCTGGAGAGAAACCACATAAATGTGAGCAGTGCGGCAAAGACTTCAGGATCTACACCAACTACCTCAGACACTTACGGATCCACACGGGGGAGAAGCCCTACGAGTGTGAAGTGTGTGGAGTGAGATTCAGGCAGCTCGGACACGTAAAGTTTCACATGCAGTCCCACACAGGAGAGAGGCCGTACTCCTGCAGCTGCTGTGGACTCGGATTTTCAGACTCAAGGCTGCTAAAGAAACATAACTGCACTGGGAGGAACCAGAAAAGGTCACTCACTTCATCCTGAAGCTGAACACCTGGAGATAATAATGACGATGCAGCAGTCATCTTTTTATCTTGGTCCTGAAATCTGTTTACAAACCTGCATTGTCAGCTGATTTATATGTCTGTCCCGTGGTATTTTCTAATAAATTGTGCCTGAAGAAAATGCTGGCTTTGGAAGTATCTGTGAGAGAGCATGAGAGCTAAAGAACGAAACGCTGGCCACAAGGTGAAACTAAAGGATGACTTACTTACAACAAAAGTGGCCCAACATGAAACGTGTCACTTTAGGTGCCAACATAAACCTCTGTGTTTAATAAAGGTTGTTTAAAACAATAAATGTCTTCAGTCGTTTCATTTTCCAGTTTTATACCTCAACTGAAAAATTTTTGGTTATAGTTTGTACACATGATCAATATATGATTAATAAATAACAATTAATATGATCGTTCCATTTATGCCTTTACATTTCTAAGCTTCGATTTTGCTATTTAATTTTAAATTTTTATTTTTTTAAGTAATTACCGGAGGTTTTGATTTTGTTATGTTGTCTGACCTTGACCTGTCGCCGTGGTGTAGTTCTTCAATATGACCACTGGGGGCAGCAAATATTCATAACAGCTGACATGAAACTAATATTAAAAACAACTGGTGTTGATGTTATTTAATAATCTAATAAAAATAATATTAATAGTCGAAACATGTTGATTATGCGCATAGTATACAAAACACGATGTTAGCAACAAGTTGATGTAGTGTTGTAGTTTCTCACTTTGGCCACTAGAGAGCAGCGAACCGCGAACTTCACGAGCATCAAGCTGGACACAATGCCATGTAGACGCTTCCGGTTAAGATTTCAAAATAAACCAATTTACCCGTAACTTCCTTTATTGATGTGTGTAGTATTAAATAGGTAAACTGTGATCACATACAAAAACTACGTCCTCATCACAGTCCATACCCTAATCAAAAATGATGTTTAAATTATTAAAATGTATTTGTGTTTGTTGTGTTGTCAGTTGGTGAGAGCTAAAGGACTTGAATAGGGCGTGCTTTTATTTTGAAGAACATGAACTGGGAAGAGGAAGTTGGTGTCCGTGTTGTGTTTCGAGTTTTGTTCAACAACAACAAGGAGAGTGTTGCAGCATGAAAAAGCTTCTAGTTTCATTCTAAAACCATCGAGGAGAAGCAGCAGCCGTCCAGCGACACGTCCGTCTGTCACTATGTCTGATTTCGAGGCGCAGCTTGGCGCCTTTTTGGAGATGATGGTGACCGCGGCGGTGACAGAGATGAGCAAAGTTATCGGCTCGGACACAACCGAAGACTCTGGAAACACACACGGCTCCCCGGCGGACACGGTACGTTCGCCTGCTGTTAGTGTGTGTCGTCGTTGTTGTGTCGGTGTCGGTCACCTCCTCCTCTCCGGCAGTGGACGCTCCTTCCTCCGAACAGTCAGCTGATCATAGAAATAGATGAGCTAGCTCTGGTTAGCTTCCAACGGCTAAACTCAAACAAGCACAGACCGCAGGTCAGCTGAGTGAGTGCGGCTTTAATTCAGTTTAAATGTCGGTCTGCTTCATTAAAGTAACACAACAATGAGAGTTATCCATCTCTGCATGTTGGACAGCAGGCCCAGGCTTTTCTATCTGCTGTAAGTCTACAGACGGCTCAGTTAACGTTACAGGTGCGACTGTTTGTCACGTGTTCACAGTGATGTGAGACATGTTGATCTAAGTTAAACATCACCTTTGAATACTAACATGCTCAGTAACGTTTGTACAGTGAGTCAAATAAAGCGTTTAGTCAGTTCTCCCATTTAAAAAGATGAGGCCTGTAATTTATCATAGGTACATTTCAGCTATGAGACAAAATGAGAAATCATTGTCTGATTTTTATGTGCATATTATGGTGGAAAAGGTCAATAACAAAAGTTCATCAGTATTTTGTGGGCGATAAGAGGTCAAACGTTTCCTGTAAGTCTGTTTTGGCCCCATGCAGATAGAGCAGTGATGTTTTGGGGCTGTCGCCGGGCAACACAGACTTTCAGCTCCCTCCACAGATTTTCTATGGGCCACTCCAGGACCTTGAAATCCTTCTTCTTACGAAGCCCCTCCTTCGTTGCCCGGGCGGTATGTTTGGGATCATTGTCATGCTGAAAGACTCAGCCACGTTTCATCTTCAATGCCCTCGCTGATGGAAGGAGGTTTTCCCTCAAAGTCTCACAATACATGGCCCCATTCATTCTTTCCTTTACACAGTCGTCCGGGTCCCTTTGCAGAAAAACAGCCTCAAAGCGTGATGTTTCCACCCCCACGTTTCACAGGAGGTTTGGTGTTCTTTCTCCTCCAAACACGACAAGTTCTAGTTTGGTTTCGTCTAAAATTCTCCCAATACTCTGGATCATCTGAATGCTCTCTAGCAAACTTCAGACGGGCCTGGATTTGAGTCCGCGTTACTGATGGTAGCCTTAGTTACTTTGGTCCCAGCTCTCTGCAGGTCATTCACTAGGTCGCCCCGTGTGGTTCTGGGATTTTTGCTCACCGTCCTTGTGATCATTTTGACCCCACGGGGTGAGATCTTGTGTGGAGCCCCAGATTGAGGGAGATTATCAGTGGTCTTGTAGGTCTTCCATTTTCTAACAGTTGATTCTTCACACCAAGCTGCCTACCTATTGCAGATTCAGTCTTCTGGGCTGGTGCAGGTCTACAGCTCTTGACAGCTCTTTGGTCTTTGCCAAAGGTCTTTACCGAAAACTTATTTTACAGAGGAATTTACCAATTAATTCATAAAAAATCATACAATGTGATTTCCTGGATTCTTTCCCCCTTATTCTGTCTCTTATAGTTGAAGTGTACCTAAATTACAGGCGTCTCTCTTTTCACAGTTGGTGGCTGACTAAATCATTTCTTGCCCCACTGTATGTGTTGGTAAAAAAAAAATAACAGTTAATGTTAAAAGAGCAAAGCAGCAATTTCTCTTCATCAATGACTTAATCAAGACTAATTATTTAATAAAACTGTTGATCAATCTGCTCTTGATTGACCTCTTGATTCACTTCTTGTACAAAGACATCATAAAAAGCTGTTTCATGCATCATTAACAACACAAATCCTACATTATAATACAATAATTTAACAGACTGAAAGGAAACTTTATGCATATTACTGAGCTGGAAAAAGTACTTTTACTTTCAACATTTTGCTACACTTTTCTGCACTGATATTACTGTTATTAGGTCTGATGTGTAATAAAGTGTTTAACTAGGACAGTTATTGTCATTGAAACTTTGATTCATCATCTAATTATATAAATACAGGTTTAATAAGCTTTTGCCCTTTTATATAACTCTCCCTGATTATCTGACATGTTTTACTCTTTATTCTGACACATGATGTGTGTTTTTTTTAGTGTGTACCTGCCTGTAACCATGATCTGGTTGGTTCTCATCAGGTGATCCAGTTCAGCGTCTTCATGACGTCTCTGGCTCAAGAAGCTGTGGAGAAGATCTGCCAGCTGTTCCACGAATGTTCCTCTCTGCTGCAGTTACAAGTACGTCACGTCACTGTGTTGGTGTGTTTGGAGTCATATCAGGAACAGATCACTGATTTATATCCTCTTACTGTGATGTAAACATCGTACACTGTCATATCACTCAAACTGGAACAACAAAATCACCACAACGTGTACTTGTCATGATTTGTGATTTTAAAGCTCGGGTTTGTCTTTGTAGGTGACGCAGGGCGTTGCAGAGACTGAGGACCTGAGGAGGAGACTGGAGGTGGCAGAGACGGAGCTGAAGCTGCTGCTGGAGGGCAGCGGAGGCCAGAAGGAGGCGGAGGAGCTGGAGGAGCTGACGGAGGGAGGCAGCAGACCAGAGGAGGGCGGGAGGGCACCGACCAATGGAGAAGAAGGAGAGACAGTCCAGAGCCAGCACTCAGAGAGGAAGAGAAGAGGTGATGAGACAGGTTGATGTGTGGTTGTATCAAAGCTCCTCTCTCTAACACTATATTGATGCTCAGCAGTTTGCTGTCAAAGACCTTAGAAAGGTGACACAGTCGTGTGTTTTGTCTCCGTGCACTTATATAAACAGCTTTTTGATTATTATTTTTTTCAGTTGCAGCTAGTGGTGACGCTGGAGTGAAGAGATCGCCCATAATTCATCTGTGGAAAGGCAGAACGTATGAGGTAAAATGATTTCACTGATTAAGTTTGAACTGTGTCTTACTGTTCTCTCTTCCCCACTCAGACTTTTTAATAATGAAGCTTAAACAAGGTGGATTTCTAAAGAAGGTTTTTAATGTTTGTTGGTAAACTCCATGGCAGAAATACAAGGCACAGGGTTGCTGTCGTACTGAAACAAGAGAAAGCTCCCAGCATTAAGCATTATCATTTCACCAATTTAAAATGAATGGGTCTGTACTGAAGCATGAAAAACAGACCTTGACCCAGAGGCGGCCATATCTCTTTATTCTCAGTTCAGAAGGTCACCCGTGTTTGTCTGCGATTTGACCTTATTCTCTCTTCTTCATAGGACAATATCCAATCTGTGATAATAAAGGAGGAAGGTTTGGAGGTGTTCGCTGACCAGGTGTTATCTGATTCTGGTCAGTACAGAGATGAACCGAGCCAGGAGGAAGTTGACGACCTGGATTACCAGGTTGATTTCACAAATACTTCATTCAGTTTCTGTTTATCTGTGCTCCTGTTTAATATGTAAAGAATTTAACACACATACATGGCTGGTTCAATGTATGATGGGGTAACCATCAGACCACCATGACCATTAAAACAAGAAATGTTTTCAAAGCAAATCAATAAACAATGTATACATTTTTTCTTTGAGTTGGAGGCAGAGGATCCAGAAGATTGTGACCCAGGATTAACCACCAGACCCAAACGTGTTGTAAAGCCCCATCGAGGCCGAGTGAAGAAGGAGAGTCCGAACCAGCATCCTCTGAGCTGCAAATACTGCAGGAAAACCTTCACCAAGGTGCTGCAGCTCAAAGCCCACCAGGCTGTGCATGGGGCCAACGCAGAGAAGCCTTTCCAGTGTTCTCAGTGTGGCAGAGGGTTTGCTTTCCAGCGAAGCCTCAATGCACACATGCTGCTTCACACAGGTGAAAGACCACACACCTGTGATGTTTGTGGGAAGGGTTTCACCTTGAAGCACCTCCTGAGGAACCACCAGCGTCTCCACGCTGAGGTCAAACCGTTTTGCTGTGACCAATGTGGAAAGAGCTTCAACCGAGCTCACGGCCTAAAAATGCATAAGAAGGTCCACACAGGAGAGCGGGCTTATAACTGCCATTACTGCAACAAAAGCTTCACGATACAAGGTAACCTGCAGCGCCACCTGCGCATACACACGGGGGAAAAGCCGTTCAAGTGCGAGACCTGTGGCAAAAGCTTTAATCAGGCCGACACTCTGAAAGGCCATCAGCGGATACACACTGGTGAGCGCCCCTTCAGCTGTGAGACCTGTGGCAAATGTTTCATCCAGAAGAGCGCCTTGAAGTTGCACCAGAAGACTTCTCACGCAGGTGAGAACTCGCTGGCGTGCGTGGCATGTGGCACTAACGTGGCCTGCGTGGACTCGCTTCGCAAACACCTCCAGACGCATGCGGCCAATATTCCGTGTACTTGCGTGCTCTGCGGCCGGCGGCTCAACTCCATCACCGACCTGCGCTCGCACCAGCAGACCCACACAGTGGACAGGCCCCACAGCTGTGGGCTTTGCGGGAAGAGCTTCAAGTCGTCCAGTTACCTGAAGATCCACCTGAAGACGCACACCGGGGAGAGGCCCTTCTCCTGCGACATCTGCGGTCGCATGTTTACGCAGCACAGCAGCCTCAAATCACATCGGGTAGGTTGTTTTTTTGTAATAGACAAGACATGATATCATCCATCAAGTGTCATTTGCTGGTTTGTAGCAACACCATGGCTGAGCAACTCAAAAAAGGTGTAAAGCATTAGGCAGACAGTGAATTAAAAGAAAATTATGGATGAGTTGTTAATTAATTAGTAAAAACCAAATCAACATCCCAACAGAAACCTCAAATATTATTACTTTGGTTCATTCATCAGTTAAAGAGAACCGTAACACTAGTTTTTTCTGCCTACATGTTATAAAGATCTCACCCTGCTGCAGTACTCTGTGTGTCTGCAGTCTGCGTTCAGTACCGACATTGTTCTTCTTTGTGGTTACACAAAACACAGCACACATCCTGCTCACAGTCTGCTGGTCTAGATTATGACAAAACTTCACTTTTTGTAAATCAAGTTTTATGTCAACTTGAGCTGAGTTCATTTCTTGATTAGATAGTACCTAGTACTTAGATAGTACTTGAGATAGTACCACTGTCAGCGCCACATAGTTTCTGCAGCAGTATATTGTGGTTGATCGTGTCAGATTTGGGCTTGAGTGGCATGTATCAGTCATTCACCAGTTTTCTCAAAACTTGATTTTCTCTAAGATGCATTTGAAATTCTCGATTGTTGTTGTACAAGTCATGTACAAAGTCTGTCTCCCTCCACCGTGGAAAAAACACTTTGCCCTGAAATCATGATTCACTTTGAATTTTGGATATATATTGAGTTTAGATATGACACCAGTATCCTTCAACCTTTCTCTTGACAGGTGGTGCACACAGGAGAGAAACCCTTTAGCTGCGACACATGTGGGAAATGTTTCAGCAACTCGGGCAACCTGAACAGACACCAGCGTATCCACACTGGGGAGAAGCCGTTTAGCTGCGACACGTGTGGACGCAGCTTCAATCAGGGCAACAGCCTGAAGGCCCACCAGCAGATTCACACCGGAGAGAAACAGTTTATGTGCGACAAGTGTGGGAAGAGTTTCTCCTACCTGAGGAACCTGAAGGACCACAAGTGTTTCTACGTCTGAAGGTAAACTGTGATGTGACACCCTGCAGCTGCTGAAGCACAAAAAGAGTGAAGGTGGCTTCAGTGTAAAGGTGGAGACAGTTACTGTGTACGCTGTCTTGGCCAAAGGTTTAAGAGGCTTGTTTTGATAGAAGTCATTTCCCTGATGTCCTTATCCAGTCCTGCAGATAGTGCCAGGTCTTCAAAAAACAACCTGCATGTACCGAAAGTTTGCTGACAAAATGTTTTTTAACCTGTTTTACAGAAGGAATAAAGACAGATGAGCTGCAGCAGGTACTAAACAAAAATCCAACATTAGCTGTTTAGTCGCCTTCTTTGATAAATGAAAACATGTTTACAAGTCATTTTCAGTTTTACCTGTGGGGTCACAAACAATCTTGCCAATCCACAATAAAAATGTAACAATATTTTGCTGACAGAATTTAAATGATATTCCTGATCAAAGCTGTACAGACCATAAACGTGTTACATACTGATTTTTATTGTGCCGTGTTTTCTTCAGGTTTTTCTGTTTGAAAGGAAGAAACGGTTTAACATGGCCGACTTGTAAAAGAGGTCCTGCCGTGTCTGTAGATATAAAAGTTCATTCTGATTTTTATTTTCAGCTGATTTATACACTAATGAATACATTGTATTCCATTTCTGACACATTCTTTAAACAGAGCTGACACACTGGACATTTTTAAGATGGAAAACTGATATTTACAGTTTCACCAACTTGAAAAGTGTTTTTTTTTTTTTTTTAAATCTAGTTCTAGATGATGACCTCCACAGATAAGTTAAATATAATTGTGTTTTGAGGAAAACAAAGTTGCCTTGTGTGCTTTATTAGTCAGTGTGTTGACTGAGCACAAACAGTTATTTTGTCAGAATGTAACTTCTCTTGTGGAGTGTATTTTTGTTATTTCTCAACTTTGTGACTGAGTCAAATTCATAAACACAGAAATTTGAGTCTTGTGAGTTTTTTTTTTCTTTTATTGACTTTCGTAATGAAGAAGAATGCACATGCAAACACAGCAACAACTTATCTCCTGTCATGAAGCTCACAGCACATAAAGTAATGCCCTTTATATCATTAAAAACAGGAGCTGATGCAGATCACTAGACTAGAGTCCAGGGTATTTTATAGTGAGGTTTTACTTAGTTGTGCTCCAATATTTTTCAATTAAATCACAAGACTGACAGTTTAGGTTATTTTCAAATTTGCAACAGTGCTAATGCTTAAATCTCTCTTGCACATTTGTGTAATCACATTATTTCATTGCAAATGTGTCCAGAACGATGTTTAATCTTTATTTACACAATCTTTATATTCAAACTTGCAGCACACACACAAATATTGAAAAACCAATAGCGTGAAAAGCAAAAGCGGGAAAAAGAGACAGTAGAGGGGACCAAACCACTACAAAGGAAGCCAGAGTGGGCTGAAAGCTATGAGCAAAAGGAGATTCAGCATGAGAGCAGGAAATTGAGGTGATGAGCCACTTTCAACACTTGTAATGCAATGATCCTGTAACAGTAGGGGAGACAGAGCTGCCTGTGAGAGCGGCGTGTCCTGAGTAATGGGTGAGGTAGAGGAGAAGAAGCACATGGGCTGGTCTCCGAGCTTGTCTCTGTGCACGTTGACCCAGCTGCTGATGTAGACATTTTGTTTACAGGTGCAGTCCCACAAATTACCCGACAGATGAATAGCATTAAGTTTTCTCAACATCTCAAAAGTCCCGTTGTTCACTGCTCTGAGATGGTTTGATTTCAAACTCAATTTCTGGAGGTTTGTAAGTCCTTGAAATGCATCAGGGTGCAAGTGATTCAGGTTGTTTCCATCCAAGCTGAGTTCTGTTAGCTTTCTAAGTCGGGCAAAAAGTTGAGGGTGTAAACTAGCCAGGATGTTGTTATTTAGCGTGAGCCTGCGGAGGTCGTGAAGAGGATGGAAGGTCCTGAAAGGAATGTCATTGAGCTGATTGAAGCTCAGCTTGAGCTCTTTAAGGCAGGTCAACCCTACAAACTGATCAGGAGACAGCTCCAGGATACGGTTGCTGTCCAGATTCAGTGTAATGAGCTTTTTTAGATTTATGAACAGGGCTTGCAGGAATGTTACCTATGTGGTTTTCATCCAGGTGTAACTCTTTCAAACTGACCAGGTCTTTGAACTGGTCCGGATGGAGAGAGGAGAGACGATTGCGAGAGAAGCTCAAAAAATGTACCCTCACCAAACCATTGAAGACTGACGGATGGAGAGACTTGATGTGGTTGTCGTTGAGGTGTATCTCCTTGAGGGCCCTCATTTTGTGAAAAACACCTTCGGGAAGGTGCTTCATAGCGTTGTTCTCCAAGTTCAGGTTCTGTAGAGCCTTGAGCTTCTTGAACAAAGCAGGATGGATTTCCAGGATGTGGTTGTTTGCCAGCTGTAGCTCACTGAGTTTGGAGAGCGAATCAAAAACCCCAACTGGTATGTTAGAGATCTGATTACTGTCCAGCTGCAGCTCTTGTAGGTGGATCAAGTTACTGAACACGTCCAGAGACAGAGATGTCAGTCTGTTGAAGTACAAATCAAGTATCTTAAGTCTGTTCAAACTGCTGAAGACTTTTGGGGGAAGATAATCTATGAGGTTGCTATTAAGATCCAACTCACTCAGATTGATCAGACCTCTCAGCGATCCCTCAGATAGGTTGGTCAGCTTGTTGTTGCTCAAATCTAGATGAATCAACATGCTCAGTGAGGAGAAGCAATCATCTGGAAGGCTTGTGAGCTGGTTCCTCTCTAGATACAAATGCTTGAGCCCTTTAACATCCCTCAGTGCTTTAGCTGGAGCAGTGGACAGCATGTTGCCACTTAGGTAAAGGTATTGGAGACCTGTCGCTCCTCTGAAGCTGGCCCCATCCACATTTGTGAATCTGTTGCTAGACAGAACAAGTTTCTCCAAAACAGTTGAGTTGTTGAACACACCTTCTTCTATCTTTGTTATATTATTATGGCTAAGCGAGAGGTCCTTGAGGGCAGAGGCTCCTTCCAGACCACCAACCTGTAACATTTGAATGTGGTTAAAGTTCATGTACAGCGTCTTTAGATGAGCTAATCCACGGAGGAGTCCTGGCTGGTAGATATTCAATCTGGTTCTCACTCAGGTCCAGTAATGTGAGAGCAGGACAGTTTATGAACTGACCAGGGTGTAGAGACGTCAGGCCATTGTCACGTAGGAAGAGTTTAGACAGGTTCGTCATGTTGGGCCAAACTGGGGTGAAGGAGAGGAAGACATTCAGCTGATTCTTAGTCAGGTCCAGGTCCTGACAGAAAAAACAGGAAGGAGAGAAGCCTGTTATGTATACTCCTTTAGACAAAACCTCACATTATTGGAGTAAGGTAACAATTTAGACTTTTGTGTCCTGAAAGCACAGGTAACAAAAACATAATATTTTTATTTTTAGGTGATTATAAACCAATAAACACATTTAATATATTATAATCTATTTTTATCATATTCTGTTAATAGAGCTCTCTAAATCTTACACACTGGACCTCTTCGTGTTTGTTTCAAAATATTTTAGGCTGGAAAATTAGATTTAAAAAGAAGAATTTGAACAAGTGAAACCTGTATTGGGTTTTATATGACGGACTATTTCTTGTCTAACGAACATAGAGAATTTAACCCGGGTCTTTCCTCCTGCAAGTCTTAAGAGGCCACAGTGTTGCATCATTTTAAAAAGCCCGACACGCACAGTTCGTTTTCAGGTTGCTGCTGTGTGTTTCCTACCTGCAGCTTCTCCAGCCCACGCCTGGGTATTTCCTGTATATTGTTGTATGAGACATACAGCTTCTCTGTGCCATCTGGCAGCTCAGGGATCCGGCTCAGTCCTTTCACCTGACACACAACAGTGGTCAGATTATGGAGACACTGGCAGGATGGGGGGCAGAGGTTAGACCCCCACACCAGGAGGCTCAGGGAGGCCAGAGTTAAGGCTGCTAGCATGGTCGGCTTCAGCTGGAAACATGAAACATGAGTTAACTGGAGCAGTACACTGTTGTAATGTTATTTTCAAGTTTGAGTTAAAACAGTTCAGATTCAAGTGTTTGTACCAATATATATTCTGAATAGATTTTATTTTGTATATTGTGTGACTCCATTATATTTCTGTAAACTACATTGATACATAATTACTTGTTCTTGAATAGTTTCTCTTTGTGTTTTACAGTGTATCAATTGCAGCACCGGTTATTGATAACAAATAGTATAAATTACAATTCAAATGCCTTCAAGATTACATTCTTGGTATAGTTGTCCAACTGTTATTTCAGTAAATCATTTTTCTCGCTTTGTTAGACCATTGCAGTTTCTTTAAAATCAATCATCTTACCGCTCTCTCTTGTTCTTCTTCTTCTTGTTCAGGATGGTTTTGGCTTAAAAAGTGAGATTGCAGACGTCTTTAAACTCGACTGAATCTGCTCTAAACGATATGTGTATCTGCAGCGGAGGCGGATGTGTCTGTGAAGTGATTTCTTTTGAGAATGACAAAAACAGTTTGGTCAAACCATTGTGGTTATAGTCTACATCTCTGACATGCAAGTATGTCAGCTGCATGGTACAGCATCTATATATACAAAGAGACTAAAAACTCCCCAATGCACACTGACAAACCACATCAGTATACTTGAGACACAATAAGGAAAAGGATTATTATAATGCAGCAACATGTTGTTTAAAAACAAATTAACATTAATATTTTAAAAATACAAACACTCTCTTTGGTTGATAAAATAGTCTTGATAAACTTCCCTCATTAAACAACTTCTCATTTAACATTTTAAATCTTTGCAAATGATAGAAATTCATATGAGATGCAGGTTTTTGAAGAAATGTTGTGCCTCATTTCCTCTCATGTTTTTCACTGTGGAGACACGTTGTTAATAATAAATCACAGCTGAAGATAAAGTCAGGCTTCATTGTTTTATTAATGTTGCTTTGAACAAGAAAGATGTGTTTTACACAAAACCACAAAATTCAACTTCACAGTGGTGTGAGAGGAAAGTCAGCTGATCACCATGATGGTGGTCTATAACCTGATCAGACTAATGAGCAATGTTTCAACTTTATATTTAATGATTTAAGCTCAGCTTTTAAGATTTCTATTGGTCTAATTATATGTCTCTGACTTTCAATTAATTTAGCAAAAATGTGAAAACATACAGTTCAAATTTAACCTGTGAAATATTCTAAAAGGGGGTCATTATGATATTTGTTTTTTCTGAATGATTTTTCTTTCTTTTCTTTTCAGATTGTATAAACTTTTTTCAGATGCTTTGTTTGCACAGTGCATTTTGTAATACTACCACTGGGTGGCAGCAAGACACATGAACCGTTGTTTTTATTTTTCTGTAATTTTGTACTTTGCGTCTGTATTTGTTTTTATTTTCTTAAACAAAAAGCATTTGTCATTTCAGATAATGTTTTGTTGCTTTTGCATTATGTGCAATACTGATCCAGCAGAGATTATTCGATCCGTTCATTGCATTTGACACAAATTTAATTTGTTTTCTGATTTTTGTGATAAAATAAAAAATATGACAAAGCGTAAGAAGTTTTTAAACTAATGACACACATTTCATGGGTTAAAGTCCTTCAGCATTTGAGAACAGGGGAGTGAATAAGCCACTGTGATCATGAGATTTGTCAATTAATAATGATAACAAATAATGATGTTATTGAGTCCATCCCAGTTTTAAATTAGGTTAGCAGCATGACTCTCCATGTGTGTGCATCTATCCTGATGAGGACCACGTCTGATTTAGATCCTGACAGTGAGAGTATTTTGGAAAGAGAGTTTGTCTGTTCCTCACTTCCTCAAAGGCCTGTTTAGGGGTCAGTTCCTGGTTTTAGAGTTGGACTGCCCCGTCTTTATCTAAACCTTGAGTTGGCGTGATGGCTACGCTCAAGAGCTAGAGAATACATCATACAACTCGTCAATGTAGGTCCTTACAAGTATTAAAGTACACAAACATGTATTTATCTGTGCGTTGATGGCCTCAGGGACAGCATGAGCTAGTGGCTGGATCAATCCCTGCTGACGTGCTCAGAGCAGCACAAATCACTATGTGTGGTACACACACACACACACACAGACAGGCACACACAAACACAAATGTAGAAAAGGACTGAAGCTGACGCCCCCTTTCCATAGCCCATTAGATTTATTGACAATTCCACATCCAGTGTTTTTTTCTCTAATTGGTTTATACACAGCTGACCGGACAGTGATGCTAATGATGCTGGTGTACTCTGTAACACGGTGTCCAGAACAAGCTCTGCAATCCATGGAAATATGGACTGCTGCTCTGGTTGTTCTTTCCAGCATCGATTCCTTTTTCTGTTTCAGCAGCAGCACTCTGCTCTCCTGGTAAATCTCTTTCTTTCTCTGCCTCTGTTCTCCGAGGGATGACAGTGAATCTGCCTGTGTTTTGCTCACCTGCTTGTTCCAGCATCTGCCTCTTAATCTGCGGGGCTTCAGGTCACTGGTCTTTGTCAAAACCAGGAAATAGGGGTCTGAGGGAAGAATGAGGCCCTGGATTCGCTCCAACAGGTCCAGATCAGTCCAGGTAAGACTTGTGTCTAATTTGTAATTCAGTCATGAATAATACAAATCTGACATATATGAACCCAATTACTCAAGGATGTATTTGTTTGCAATGTTTATTTTTATAGTTTCTTAATACAGATTTTCTTAAAATGGATGCAGATGTAGGTGCTCTGCTTAATTAAACATGACACCAAACATTACATATTAACAAATAATGCAACATCTGTGTTAGTGAATGGCTTCTGTGTCACATTTGCAGTATTGTGATGAATTTGACAGGATATGAGGCAGTTCAGGTGTTTGTTATTAATATTATCTGGAATATAAGTGAACCTCTTTGGAGGTAAACCTGGAGTTTTACTTGTAAGGACAGGACTGCAGACAATCTGTGAAATGTAAAGGGCTTGGTGGAGTTCAGTGTGGAGAAGCAGAATTCGGGATCAGATGTAGCTCACCATCAGTGAAGATCAACCACACTGATTAGTTTAAGGGCTCTCTCACTTCTCGTAACAAGTGGAGGGGACAGGTGAGCCAGCTGAGGACCAGCACACGTGAAAGGACACAGTTAAATAAACAAGCTTGTCCTCTGCAGTGTTTGGTTAAAGGATTTTGGTTGCCTTGGTTTCGTGATTCCCTCTTAATCAAAACATCAATGTATCTTCACTTCCTGTGTAAATACAGTTTAATCCATAAGGGGCTCAGAGATTTTAACTTTTACTGGCCAGTTTTGCATGCATATAGAATAAAGCAGAGGTTTGGGCCTGTAGTACAATCCAAAGCCACCACGCTGAGAGAGAAAATGTAATAGTAGTAGTAGTAATAGATCACTGTTATGCTATGATGCACATATGTTATGTAGGTTTAAAGCTCCATAAGCAGGATGCAGAGGAGGGTTGACATTATACTGTCCAGAATTTATAAACTGCAGACATCACATCAGAATGAATCGTAATAAAATTTGATTTTCTGGGCTTTGGTGCAATAAAATTGCTGAAGGACACTTCAGTAGGGCAGATTCACTGTTGGAGGGAGTGGAGCCCTCATATTTCAGGCTGAAGGACAGTTTCACTAAATGCTAAGTCACCTTGCTATTCAGGATTGCTGATATCACATTTTCCCATATGTGACTTGTAACTTGAAATGTAAAAACTATGATTTTTTTTAATGCTAATGCATTAGGACTGCTGTTTAATTACTCTTATAAGTTCTGAATGTTGGTTCAATCATCTTTAATAAACTCAATCAATGTGATCCTGAAGACACAAACACAGAAGATGCAGAGGTACTGAGCCTCACTTGTCCTGTACATGTGACATCTCTTGCACGTCTGTCCATCCTGGAAGAGGGATCCCTCCTCTGTGGCTCTTCCTGAGGTTTCTTCCACCTTTTTTCTGTTAAAGATTTTTTGTGGGCAAGTTTTTCCTCACTTGAACCGAGGGTCTAAAGACAGAGGGTGTCACTCCCTGTCCAGATTGTAAAGCCCTCTGAGGAAAATGTACTTTGTGACTTTGGGCTATACAAATAAATCTGATTTGATTAGAGTTTGGGTATCTATCTATCTATCTATGTATGTATGTATGTATGTATGTATGTATGTATGTATGTATGTATGTATGTATGCTATCTATCTATCTATCTATCTATCTATCTATCTATCTATCTATCTATCTATCTATCTATCTATCTATCTCGCCACCAGGAGGCGATAAATAATACAATAAATAGGAATAAATATACTAAGTTATCTTCCAGTAAGTGAAATTCAGCATATGTTATAATTTAAACACAGTGTATTTCTTCAGAGGCCTTCATGTGAATCTGTAAACGTCAGTCATTCCTTCAGCTGATCGTGATTTAAATCCACAAACAAATGTTAGTTACGACTTCCGAGTCTCTGAATTCTGATTTCACGAGCAGCACCTGAAGGCAGCACGGCCGACAGAGGGGCGAGGGAGGCGCGCGTGTGTGCGCGTGCGCGGCCTGGACGCCGCAGCCCTGTTGTTAGCTGACGTCCCTCCGCCGCTTCTCTGTCACCGTGTGAGGAGGAGGAGGAGGACGGGTCCCCCGCTTTCTGTCGTCTGCTTCACGGAACACAAACGTTATGTTCCCGACTCCTGGGAGACATTTATTAGTATCTGTTCATCCGAACACCGGCGACTTTTCACTCACAGACAAGCCGAATGAGAGGAGCTAAGGGCGGACTTCACTGAGAGGAAGGACCGAGGGAGACTGGGAGGCTGCTGCACATCCGCCGCTTTCTTTAATTCAACCGCATTTTTTTGCTGATTGCTTCACATCCCCTGACTCCACACATCTCTCGGTGTGTTGTGATGTTGTCTCAGACGGCTGCTCGTTTTGTCTCCGTGACCGTTTCTCCGCGGGAGTAACCGTTTCAACGTCTGTCACCCAGAACAATCACGTTAGCTAGCTAACTCCCCCTTTTTCCTCGGTGGTCCTCGGGACGCACACGGACGGATCCGCGGCTTTAACCTTGGTTTGCCGCCTCCATGACTCTGGGTTTCTTTAGTTTCTCACCAGAAGACGATGCAGCTGGAAGTGAAGCGGTGACCACCGGGATTGTTTGATTAACGGGCACAGCCGCTGTCCATCGACATGGTACGATAGCGTCTGAGAAGGATCGGGGGAAAGTGAAAAGCTAAGTCCGGGGGGGTGGGGGGTTCAGTCTGGGCTTCTTCCCTCCTCAGATGAGGCTGTTTTGGTACCAGCAGCACCACACAGACATGAGGTGGATGTAGCTCCACAGTTGTTTTTAATTTAAGCTGGATCACTGTCTTGGTGATCTGTGCTGCCTTCATGGACTGTGATCATGAGGATTGTATGAAAAGTGAGGCTGTTTTTCCCCTGATACACAGAGGCCTGGTTTGACTGACAGCCAGGCTAATCTGGGGTGTTTTTAACCCCGTGTGAACACGAACCCACAGCCCACTTCTTTCTGTTCTCCTGGACGGTGAAGCGCACTCAGGGACGGACATGGCATTACGCACGGCACTGCCTGGGAACGAGCGGAACCCGGATCATGTAAGTAGATAATTAAAACACAGGGCGTCTGTTTGTCACCTTCAGCAACACGGATAGGTTACCATTAGGATTTATTGTGCTTTTGAAGGAAATGATAATAACCCCCCTGAACCCTCAGGCCTTGAGATTAGTCTGCCATGTGCAGAGAGCAGCTGCAATCAGGCACGGCGACACAGACGTGCTAATCTCCCCTGGCTCATTTGGGACGGGTTGCAATTGGACACAGACCGGTTAGGATGGAGAAGGGAGAGCATGGAGACAGATGATGGGTGGGGGCGGTTTGGGTGCAGAGTCGTGTGTTACACAGATTACACACACATGCAAAATGCACATTTTTAATCAATGAGTTGCTTTTAAAAAAAAAAAATCTTACTCGACTTTCACCTCCACCTCCTTCACCCACCGGTGTCCTCACTGCGCATGTTTGTCTTCCCCCAGCTGATCAATAATTAATGCATCTGATACAAGGCCACCCAGCCCTTTCCACACCCAGCCTCCCCTGCACCCATCCCTCCTCCATCACCTTACGTCCAGCTTTTCACCTTCTGTCTCCCTCCACCCTGTCTGTCTGGTCTGCCCATGTCCCCTTTAATGAAACTGGGAGCTCAGTGGACAGCACAATATTGCTAAATCTGCTGTGTCAGGCTAGCCGGGTTTGTCCTGCTGATGTTTTTCTGTGTCTGTGGCAGCGTCTGGGTTTTTGGGGAGACAGGACAACTTTGAGTTGAATGGTCGATAAAGCATTTTACAGTTTTTATATAGTTTTTATGTAAAGTCCCTGTAAAGATGTGGCACTCTCTAATATTCCTTCACCACATATTGACATCAGTCGTGCAGCTGTACTGAGGATCCCCACCTTTATCTCAAGGGCACCGAGCTTACACCAACCTCGCAGCCTGAAATATCCCTCACTCACAACGAGGTTCTTCCTTTTGAAGCACCAGCCAACAACTGCCAACATACAGAACACTTCCCTCCTGTTTCGTAAAGGATATGTCATCATTACCCAGTTTCTGTATGTCTGCTGTTTAGATCTCTCTGTGATACGCAGCAGTCGTGCTGATTCACAGGTTCACAGTTCCCTTGGTTTTGACTTTGTGTTTGGGAGGGTGGGACAGTCTAACCAAAAGACATGTAATACAGTTTTTCCTCGTTGCTGTAGGCTGTAATGTAAGTTTATAGGTCCCTGTGTTCGGGGCACTTACTGTATACATTCGGAGTCCTGGCTGCACCCATGGAAAAGATGCAGCCACCTTTCTTTACTAACCTGCCGTGTGTGACTTTGACAGTACTCCTGACTCACTGCGGATTGTTACAGCTCTGTGTTTATTGCCTGAAGCCCTTGTCAGGACCCAGAAACATTTTTAGAGGTGGCAGGATCCAGGAGGTATCGTGACCTTTTTTTTTAATGAACCTGTTGTGGATGGTTTTTAGACAGTTGTGTCAGGCCACACCCACATGTAGGACTCCAAAAGGTGACGCTGCATTTAGATAGAGCCTTTTATTCCAATGAGAAGAAGAAGAAAATGCTCAGTCATGACGACAGGAAACTCCCTTTCCAGTCACTTGTACTTTTTGAAATATCTGTTCACATCATGACAGGATTTTTGGGTGGCTCTCTTCTCCTGTTGAGTGATAAAACTGTTTCATCTGAACGAAGCAGAGGAGTAAATCAATAATCATGCCTGTTAGATGCTTGATGCAGTTCAGATTTTGGTTGGGTGGGTATGGCGTGTACCAGAATTCTTCCTTCTGACAGTGAAACTGGGATAACTGGATGATTGCTTCAGTTATCAATCATGCAACTGTAAAGAGAACAGATTTGGCTGCAGCTGTTTTATGGTACACTGTAAAAAGAAAAATCATGTAATATTTGAGCTGGTGGAGAAGTCGTCTTTTCTAAAAGGCACGGATGGAATAAAGTGTCTGAACTGGACAGCAGGATGATCGCTGTGCTCTCTGAGTCACAAGCCACTCTTGTTAGCAACCTCACCATGGCAACAACACAGGGTCCTCCAGACCTTTCCTCTCACCCCCACGGGCTGGGGCAAATGATCACAATGCTATTATAGTGAGATGTGTTGTATTATGACTTTTTCTCAAGACTATTCTGCTTCCTGCAAGGTTAGCTGTTTGCACTCAGACTCCATATGCACTTCAAGAGTAAAAGCTATAACGTAAGTAAGATGTTCACAACTGATTCAAACTATTTCATCTCAGCGCTCCCTCTCTCTGCGTCAAACTCGGCATATTACGCTCACCAAAATGGCACGTAATCCCTTCAAAGGCATCACACCTGAAGAAGAAGCAATTTTATAAATCTATAACTCCTACTTCAAACAAGACTGATGTCTCACATCACTTAACTTTTGACACATTTGAAAAGAAACTAGCAAATGTCCTGACTAAACTTTAAGCTAAGTATCTGTACCGTTTCCAGAACGGTCATTTATTATGTTTATATTTATTTTTTTGTAATTCGAATCTTGATGTTGAATGTTGAGCTGTAAAGGTCAGAAGAAAGACAAACTACAACTATGTACTATGAATGATTTAGGTGTGTGCTTGTGTTTCTGGACACATAGTAACATGTCAGTGCGTGTGTGCTTACATGTAACACAGAAAGTGAATGAGCTGCTTTCATAACCTTTTGCAGAGCGGAGAACATCATATACACACTGTTACACAACTCAACCAGTAATATTTATCTACCCAGGCTTTGTCATCTTGTAAGATCATTATCGCCATTTTGCACTCATGACATAACAGCCAGAGCTTTCACACCACAATCCACAATTTGCATGTTCGTACTATCTGTTCCCTCCATCGCTTCTCTTCTGTCTTTGTCCTCTCATTTCACAAATACGTGGTTGCTAAACCAGAGCTGTTTTGTAGTTTTGTTGCTTTTTTTTTTAGTCTTTACGAGTAACTGCAGGTTAATTTCTTAAATGTCACCTTTCTGATTTTAACATCTGTCTAGCTACAGAATTAAGACACTGATTTTAAGTCCAATTTGAATGACTTACTTTTATTTAAGAAGTTACATTGTTTGCACCTAAGTAAAACTTTGTACTCGTCACGGTGTCTTTTGGTCCATACAGTTGCATTACTCTTGTACATTTGTTGTAGTCTTTTGAAATAATCTCATCAGTCCACTTCAGATCTGGTTCTGGAGTTGTGTCTGTGTCAGTGTTCATCATTCTTTGCCTAACCTGCTAAACCTGCATCTGTTATAGGCCTGCACGTGTTTGCAATCAAACTGTTCTTGTGTCATTTTCTCAGTCTGTTGTGTTGATCATAAAATATGTGTATCTGCATAAAAGAATCGAAATATTAGAGTCTTCCTTTTTAACTGAGGGCATTTTGTTCTAATGTTGAATAGCACTTTGAAGTTCATGGCAGGTGTGCATGGAGGTCTGTGCTGTTGCTGCTGTACTGTGGGAATGGACAAACTATTTAGCTTGAAGCTAGTCATGAGGTTTTACTGTGAGAGAAAAGGAAGTCCTGTAGTAGGTGTGGGTGAGTGCTTGTGTGCACTTGTATTCTTACAAAAAGCTAACATGGCCTTCTGTGTGTCACCCCAGGGCAGATCAGGGCTTTTGTGTTCCTCATACAAGCAAAAGACTCATGAGCTGTTCTGACTTGTTACCCAAAGGCTGGCACCCACCTCTGATGCCCTCGATGACATTTGTTTTACCAGATACAGTCATAAACAGCTCCGGGCCTTTAATCACCTGGTCTCCTGAGGCCAGCTGAACTATGTATAGTAGTTTTTTTTTTTTAGATTAGTATAAAATTAGGAGGGTTCATATTAGATTGGCCACAATACCATAATGACATGTGCTGTTTTGTACACTCGCCAGCTCATTTCAACTGAAATGTGTTTTGAGTTACAGTAGCCCAAAGGTCAGAAGTGGGCCAGCTACGGATACATTTCCACCCTAAATCCCTGACGAGGTGATTCAGTTACCGTCTGTTAGCTTCAACGGCAAAATACCAAGATGCCTATGAGCAAGTCGCTGTACTCCCAGTGGCTGTGAAGGTATGAACGTGTGATGTAAAGCAGGGCAGTGCTGAGGAAAGAGCTTAAAGGATTTAGCAGACCTTCCTGTAACTGGCTTGCTCAAGAGCACAGCAGTGGCAGCTTTTTAGGGAAATTTAAGGATTTACTTTCCCATGCTCACATTAATATTCTTCCCTTCTCTCACTGTTGTGTTCTTGTATCGCACTTTTCAAATGTCTTTCCCATCCCTCAGCTCACTTGATTGGCATATAATTTAAATGTATCTGTCAAGGTACAATTTGTTTTCCTGTCAGCTATTATGTGATTCTTGTTAGAGGTAAGTCTGGTGCTGAGCAGGTGGTGTTTTCTGGAGATCAGGCTACCGTGTGAAGAATGACACTGTTCATAGAGCCCCTGTTAACTGCCACACACACACGCACACGCACACGCACATACGCACACACACACACACACACACACACACACACACACACACAGACCCCTGCAGAAACACGTATTACTGCACAGACACACACAATTAGAAAAACGAACTGGCAGGCTAGCATAAAGGACACTCAGATGCTCACAGTCGGAGCACACAGTCAGTCTGTTGTGTTCATTGTGTAATGAGGCTCTTCTGCTGTTGGCCTCTCAGGTGTCAGCTTACCGTGTCTCTCCTCAGCCCTGAACTGCTGCAGTTTAACCCATGCAGATACATTATCTGCCCTTCCTGTTCTCTTCGTGTTCTCTTAGTGTGAGCGTCTTGTCAGTCCTGCAGTTCTAACTCTAACTAAAGCTCTGCTCCATGTGTGGATCATGCACTATGTCTGCATTTTAACGCTGATGTCTGTATTTCCTTTACAAACCTCAAGTTAGAAACGTCTAAGCTCCATGCCTCCCCACACCTTTTTTTTCCATTCTTGCCGCCCACTTGTTTTGCATTCCAATTACATAAATAACAGAGTGATGAGTTCATGTGATACCGGCATATGTCTCACCGGGGCTTTTTTGTAGCCGCTGTCTGAAAGCTGACTTATTTGCAGCGTACTTGTACGTCATGTTTCATGTTGTTTACTCTGAGCTGTGTGTGATAAAGACAGTATCATGTGATGTGCTTGCAAGTGTGCATGTTGTAACGCTCTTGTTAACCAGAGGAAATGTCACATCAGAAACAGCTGTCACTGTTTTTGTCCATTAGCTGCAGCATACAGGTCTGCACCGAAAGAGTCTTTAAATGTGGTCAGCAGAAACACAGAGCCTGTGACACAAACTGTCCTTTGTCTCTGGCTGCAGGATAGTGGTAAACTGGTCAACTGTCATGTCAGTAACCTCCTAAAAGTTAAAAGCACCTCTGCAAACACTAGTTTAAAGTGTCTGACATAAAGGCTCCTTGTTTCAACCTGTTAGTCAGAGGATCAGACTAAACTTGTCTGTGAAAAAAAACCAGCCATAGATTTCATTCAGCAAATATTACCAAGCAGGTCAGCTCAGCAAGCTTATTGACACCTTCCTATGGCTTTATTTTTCAGACAACTAGCTTTGAGCTTGAAGAAGCAAAATAATTATTGTAACAGGTTGAGCTTGTCATTTTGTGTCCAGCTGAAGTGGCAGACTGGGCAGAAACAAAGACTGTGAGATGGAGAGTCTTAGAAAAGGGAGTGGTCGGAAGCTGCTGGACATATTAATATGCAGTAAAATGGATGAGAGGAGGAACACGGTTACAGAGATGATGCAGAGAGCAATGTGAGCAACAAGTGAGAGTGAAAATCCAGTGGAAGTGTAAAACGAGCTCCAACACAATTGGCACGTGTCAGAGGCTGCCCAATGATTCAGTAATAATGCAGGAAATTATGGTTTAAAACACCTTTTTATTTTCTATACTTCTCTCCAACATTTCGACCAGTAATGCTCAATAGTACTGATAGTAGGAAGACGTCTGACAGAAGGAAGACAAACAGACTGTACACGTTTTAAACAAACCTGACCTACTGGACTCTCCATGGTTGTGTGCAGTAAGGCATCGTTACTGACGCTTTGGATGTTTTTACTTTTAGTTTTATCTCCAAAGTAAATAAGCTTAACTGTCAGCTTGTTCACAATCTGTCCAATTATCTGTTGTTACATGTTTCTTCCCCCTGTCAGTCTTCATTTTAGAAATGTTGCCGTGTTCCTACATCTTTTCCTCTTCCAGTTATTTTTGTGCAGTGTTGTCATTACGGATGGAAATGATGGCAGCGCCTGAAAAACAATAAGACTCATGTTGTAATGGTAACTTTCCTATGTGGCAATAATAGTCGTGTGCGAGGAAATTGTGTCTCTGCATTTGTGGAGACTTTCAAAATGTATCTGAGAACATGCAGGAACACACACACTGTCTTTATGAAACAGACTGTTACAGACAGAAGAATCAGTCTGTGTAGAGTCAGAGAGAGAAACCGAAGTCTAGCCAAGGAGTGACTCAGCTCTTTAATCCGCTGCTGTTGATCCAAACAGAATAAATCTGACCCTCACTCAGCCTAGTCTGATGATCACAGCCCTGCAGCAGTGAATGATATGCTGAGCAATATGGCAGATCTCGTGTGTGTGTGCGTGTGTGCGTGCGTGCGTGCGTGCGTGCGTGCGTGTGCGCGTGCACGGTCCTGCACTGTCCAGACTGAGGAATCCAGTTACACTTTGCATACTGGAGCCAGATAATGTCAGACTGGACGAGGAAGTCCGCCTTTAACCCACACTGTCCCGTAGTTGTCCTCTGGATCATGTTGGCAATAATATTTAGATTTCACTCACCATGTTCGTTGACAGAAGTAAAGAAAATCATGACCTCTCTTTGTTTATTCTTAAGTCACTGCAAGACTTTCCATTGTAAGAGGCTAACAGACTCAACAAAGGAAGAATGGTGGAGCATAAAGGTGCCATTCATTCATTCATGTTTTATTTTCCAGAAGCTTTTTACGACTTTTATCTCAGTGGTAATAAGCTTCTGGAATCTTATCTTATCTTTTAAATAGGATGTTGAATAGTTTGTCTTCCACAGAAACATATGACAGGCCACTTTAATGTTTGCAAAGTTAATTTAATTATAAATTACAGCCCTGAGGAGAGATACCTCCATTAATGCTAATGTCATGGAAAAACCTGATGCTTCATCAATTTAATTGGTTTGACATATCGTGGTGTTGAAATTAGAAAGCGTTAAATAATCCTGATTAAAACATACAGTTGAAGTATTATGAACAGCTGGTACAATAAACAAAATGTTTGTGGGTATAAATCAGTGTTACTCAAAGTGTGGTCCGCGGACCACTAGTGGTCCGCGAGCGACCTCAAGTGGTCCGTGAGAGGATCTCTTAAAATATTCGAATTTCCCACACAAGTTTGTGGAGTCCTACCTAGGGATACTCGATATATCGCGGCTTGTTTTACGTGAGATGTATGAAATGACTATATCGCGACCATCGAGTACTTGTCACGTAAATGTTTTAAGCCGTCGGCATTTAATTCTCCGGGGATTCGCCTGTCACTCACTCCTGCTGCTCACAGCACGCAGCACACTGCCCCGCCCACCCAGAAACATCCCCTGCGCGCATGCGTACTTTCTGTATCAAGTGAGGAGAGGTGAAGCCAAGAGTCCAAGTGAGGTAATTGAAGATGGAGACGGACGACTTGGTTCTGAAGAAAAACAGCTGCGGTCACGCCGTCTCTCGTTTTCGCGTGGTCACGTCAGCTGCTCCAATATTTTTTAAGTGCGCCCTTACTGCGACTTTATGGCAAACACTTTTAAAAAACTGGAAAGTCAGCGCTAGCTTACTGCAGCGTGTGGACACTTTCGGTTTTCAAAATAAAACGTGGGTGTTAAATGTATTAAACGTTTATTTATAAAATATGAAGAATGGTTAAAATTTGATTTAAAAAAGTGTCTCATATGCCAAGTATGATTCTGTACTGCTTCAATGCTCATATGTACATTATGAAATATATTAAAAATTCATAAAAAATATGACAAGTGTTAAAATGCTATAAAAAAGCGTGTGTCGTATAGCAGGTGTAGCTCGACTGGTCTACACTGATTTTGAGCCAATAGGTCACAGGACCTGGAAGCTATTGAGCTTTAAAGCTCATATTTACATCATGAAATGTATTAAAAATTCATAAAAAATATGACAAGTGTTAAAATGCTATAAAAGAGGTGTGTCTCACACCAAGTGTAAATCTACTGTTCTACGTTGATTCTAAGCAATTACAATGCTATCATGGAAATAATGACAATATTTATTAGAAATAAACAATACAAAACTAAAACAAAAATATCGAAATATATATCGTGTATCGCGATATAGCTTAAAAATATCGAGATATTGGTTACAGGCCATATCAGCCCTAGTCCTACCTAACATTATTTGAAGTGTAAAGCGAATTTGTTCTCTGAACAAAAATGCAGACAAATATTTTTTTTAAATATGTATAATGGATATATGAAGATAAATCTGAATTAGCAGTGCCCAAATTGTTGCCTAAGCAACCACGGCGTCTCCTATAGACAAAATCATTCCGCTGTCACGTCAGTAAGTAAGGAAAAGAAAGCAAGGAAAAGAGCAGCAAAAGCTGTGAACTTTAACTAAAACAAGGCACGGAGAGGATGGGAAACAATGATGGATAGGTGGCTGAAGACGGGGTCAGGTGGTCCCTGAAAATTTTTTTTTTGACAAAGTGGTCCTTGGTCTGAAAAAGTTTGAGAAACACTGGTATAAATTAATTCTGTGAACTATAACTTAGAGTAACAAATTAGCTGTGATGATAAAAGCTTCTTGAATCTGGAAGTTCCTGGTTAAGGTACCTTGAAAGTGCTGGAGTTTTACTCTGTGTTTTTAAACTGTACATAACCTGCCAGTATGGTATTTGAATTCAGCATGCCCTCGGGAAACGTACAGTACACGACAGTCAGAGGGGCCTCATAGCCAAACTGGTCTGACTCAGTCTGACTAATGGTTATTGGTAGGAATATGCATGAGTCTGCCAGAGGCTGAAGAGTGTCTATCAGCTGCTGCGATGCTTTAGTCATCTCTAATGAAAAACAGACCAGCTTGGGTAATTACAGAAGAAGAAACGTTAGTGATGTTTTGTTTAATTACTGGTCGTTTACATTGTCTGAGAGCGTTGGATGGGAGCTCATGTTCATTACTCACAGTGTGAAATCGTTTAATTTCGGCTTGTGGGACAGTGTGTCATCTAAGAGAAAGTCAATTCTAGCTTTTAACCGGTAATTATTTCAAAATTCAAAGTAGATTTGATCCAGCGTAACCTTCTATTCATGAAGTTCTTCACTCCCACATGTCTGACATCTCTCTGCCGTCTGTTTTCTGGTACAGCATAAAGTGCTACAGGAATAGTCACTCTGCGAATGATTGTTTCCTGAGATTAAACATGGTGGTGGTGACCTTGCTGTCGGAAGACTTTGTTTCAGTATCAATGCTGAAATGTTTGAGAATGGTTTGCTCATCGCAGTGGTCTTTTGGCTTTGTCATGTGTGATTTATAGCAATGTTTTATGTGGTCAGTCCTGTTACGTGGAAGCAAGCCAAGCCTTGAGCTCCACAGATTTACTCTCACATCATCAGGTTTCTATGATTCTCTTCCTGTGAATGATGCTTGTTAACAATGGCTTGAAGATTTGTTGTAAGGCTCTATATTTCTTTTAAGCAGATTGAAGTGCTTTATTCATAAAGTATGACTAATATCCTCTGAATTTAGTGTGAAGCACTGGTGCACATTACTGAAAACTTCCACAGAACATAAACACTCAGCACAGCAGCTAATAGTAGGTATTTTTATCTGAAATGTATCTATTATCTGGAATGAAATGCTCTGTGAAAAATACAGATCACATCAATGTTCAAAGCAAAGTAAGGCTGGAGTAGCTAATGGAAGCTCAGCTCGGCTGTCAGACAGCTTGTCTGACACGGACACTAACATGTTTTTCTGGCAGCTCCTTCTTCCTCGCCACGCCTGCCAGGAAATGCAGGCTGAGGGTTACAGGGCAACATGTGACACGTCTGCTGGTCATCACTGTGACATCTTTAGGAAGTGACGCATGTTAGGTTCACGCAACTTCCTGAATCTCCTGACACACAATCCTGATAGATGAGGTTCGTACAGGGATGCTGAGTTACTGACATGTTTGCTTTCACAGCATATCCTTATTTTCTATTTTTTCTTATCTTCTTCAAATGTATATTGGTAGAGAAAGCAGAGAGCAACCAGAGAGAGAAGGATGGCATGAAACAATGAGTTCCAGTTAGACTTTGGATGCTGTGGTTGCATGAAAGGCATCATAGACTGCCAGCCCAGCACAGTGCCAGCAGTATGCCTATCCAAAGGAAGCTGGTGGTTTTGATTTTTAAAAAAGATGTGATTGTTGTTTTAGGTGTAGAGCAACATAAAGCCATGGTGGTATAACACTCCCCTATCAACGCTCTTTCACCTTAAATGTATTTTATGATGAATCTAATCTCCAGCTCGATATCATTGACCACATCCTCAGTGTAAAGGACAGTACGTTACCACAGACTGGAAGAAACCGACAGCTGTGTGTTGAACTCATGACATCAAAGTAACATGTGATGTCATTCAGCCAACATGTCCTATCTCTGTGTTCTGTAATGTTGTGAGGACATTGTGTCTGCTGTGGTGTGCGATAGAGGAGGCGTCTGTCAGGCCAGACCAGTCCGAGGCCACAAGGCCGAGAGCCACAGCAGCTAGAGAGAGGAAGAGGAAACTGGACTCTGTGTGTGTGTGTGTGTGTGTGCTGTTTCTCTGCTGGGGACCAACGTCACACATCCTGTCTTTACTCAATACTACCTCACCAGCACATGTTCAGACCTACAGTCAGTCCAGGGTGCAGCAACATGACACCACCCTCAGGGTGTGGTCCATTGTTTGGCAACATGTTTGTGTTTGTCAGTCCTAACATTGATACAGTCTTCTTTCCTTTCAGCACTTCTCTCTCTCTCTATCTCACGTTTGCCTTATACTATACTTATTTTTACACATTTAAAAAATTGATAATGACTCTAAACGACATCATGAATGTTCCTGCATGTTGGAATTATTCGTGTATGGCAGAGAGGCAGCTCTAAAGAAACAAAAAACTGTTGAATGAAGATTATTGTAAAATGTGTGTTTGTACAAAAATCCAAAAGATGAGCAGAACGATGTTCAGAGGAGAAGAACTGTAATGCCAGAATCATGAGAGTTTCCATTTATATGCATTTCCCAGCCCACACAGATAGAAGATCGCTGCTGTGCTGTAGAACAGCTGATGGAATGCCAAACATGCGAGCATGCATGCCACCACAAATTTTACCCAACACTTATCCCATTATACTGAGATGGATGTAAAAAATTAAGAATTGTGTCTCATGAGTTTGTCCTTCTTCTGATTTCTTATTACATTCAAGTCCGCAGCCTTGGTGAACAGAGCATCACGCAAAACTACTACTACTACCTTAGTTTTGAAACAAGACGATGGCAAGAAAATGGCATTTAGGGCTTTTATCTGGAAGGAAAACATAACAGACTGTTGTTTTTGCTTGTGCTTTATATATCAGAGGAAGCTACAATCTTTATCTGTTTTGCTTGCCTATAATCCCAATCAGCACCCTGTTGACATGTCATGTCATCATTAGGAGTTAAGAGCAACACAAGAGGCTGACAGCAGTCACAGTTTTTACCGAGAATCAGAAAAACCTTCTCTGGAATCTGTCAGAGAGAGTTCAGCCTCCTCTCCTCTGTCACTGCCTCACAGACTCAGCTCAACTCCTCCTCCAATCACTGATCCTTCCTAACTCGCTCCGGGAACTTGTTAGCGTATGTGCAGTCCAGCATAAAACATTATGACAGCATAAAAGATAATGATAATGTTTTTTATTATTTTATCTAAACACCCAACCCTCTTTTACATCAGTGAGAGGCACCTTTCTTTATAATGCAGCATAGATAAAACAAACTGATTCAAAGTAAAGTTGAATCAACACAGTTTTAAACTCAACATTATACACATCATAAAAGTTTGAACAGTACTTCTATGTGTAAGAACTGTGGTGACTTTTAAAGTTTAAAGAACAAGCCTGGTTAAATCTACAGTCTAAGAAACAGTTTAACAGGCAGTGTGTCATCTTACAGCTGAAAGTGTTACAAAGTTTTTCACACAGCGTCAACATGTACATTCATTGTGTGTTTCATGATGTGATGTAACAATGATAATGCTGCTGTTGTTGACAGCTTTATTGTTTTGTGTTTCACGTCAGAGCATCTGACAGTCAGGCCCACATGTTTGCTGTTTTCCTTTTCCTATCAGCCACACAAGAATTTAAATAAAGTCCCTGTTGACTGTGATTAGTCAATGCCACAAGCTAGCTCGCATAATAAGTTGATGTAGATGGACCAACCTAAAACTGATTGAGGTCATTATGACATTATGACTTTTTATAAAATTCAAATCAATTATCCCATTTTTATTTTCTAATAATTGATGAGGTACATACAAGGTACGTATAATGCAAACGGTGCAGGAGATGTTTTTGTTTTTTGAATTTTCAGGATGACAATTTATTGCTATATTAATTTTACCTCAAATCCTGCTGCTCTGTGTGTTTAGCCTCAGGCATATCCATGACTCCTCCATCATGCCCACAAGCTTCACCAGCAGCAGACTCTGAACAAAGAGTCTAGGACAGCGGAGCAATTTATGAGACGTCGGACCGTCACAATGAATTGGATTTCTTTAGCTGTGCAAGGTGTAGCTTGTTTGCTGAATGTGCAAATTGCATAAAAAAGTACACACACACACACACACACACACACACACACACACACACACACACACACACACACACACACACACACACACACAGACCTAAGCATCCACCAGCCCTCCATCCATCTTCTATACCAATTGTCAGCATACATGTATAATGAGCTGGGGGCTTTCACACCCACCCAAATACCTCTGCCTGCCTGTCTGCTGGCAGTAGAGATCTCATCATCGCACCTCATCCAACCACACACACACACACACACACTATCACATGCACAGTCCTGCACACTCACTAAGGCCGCCTCCTGAATGAAACAGTGTGATAATCAGAAGGAGTGGAAGAATCGATGGACTGCGCTCCATATAAAGAGTGTGTGGGACGGGGGGAGGGGAGATGGGGTGAGGGTATGATGGAGGGCGGCATGAAGCTCAAATTGATGTGAGGTCGCTGAAAATGAAGATACCGGCCCGAGACAAAAGAGAGGGCGGGTCTAGGCACGAAGAGGAGAATGGAGAGAAGGGAGGTAAATTGATTTGTCTGGGGGATGGGATGAGCCGGGAGAGAGAGGAGAAGGGTGAATGAATGGGGGAAGGGTAAGAGGAGGTGAAAATGAAGGTGGTGGAATAAATTGGAAAAGGAACATATTCTGCTGGGTGGCTATAATACCATGAACCTCTGTAATCCCTCAAAACACTTACTTTAAAAAGCTTTTTGTTCGTTTGTTTTTCAGTTCCAAGCTCAGAGATCATCAGGATTCGACCCTTGAACTTCATGTGTAGTTAGTTTCAGCTCTGCTTTTGTTAACACATGCACAGAGTATATGAAATACATGCTTTCCCCTTCTTTTTCCAAGTGATAATACTTTTTTAATAAACACGTTGATGCCGTGCTGATGCCTTAATCTATTGTGTTGACATTAAGTTTGTCTGTCTGTGATTCACGGGGAAAGTTTTTGGCTGAGATTTGTGCTTCATTGGCCGTGTTTTCATGTGAAAGTGGACTTTAAGGGTGACAACTGGTTATTTTTGCAAATGTATAGTACATCTGGTTAACTTCCTCACGTCTGTTAAAGTTTTCTGTTAGACCTCACAGGATTGTGCTACATGCAGTGACACTGCATGAGTATTGCACTGAATGAGAAGAGAGTCAGCAAACGCATGTATTTTGCAAACTTTAGTGTGAAAACAATCGAGAGTGTGAGCAAATTAATTTTCGAAATCAAACTTTCTGATTCATTCGAAATAGAGCAAAATGATGTTTTTAAGAAGAGGAGTGTCCTGTGACACTCGCAGGCTGAGGTGCTTAAATTTAGTTCAGTAAAGGAAGGGTCGGATTTATTTTTTTTAGCCATAACGATTCATTAAAGTTTATCCGGATTGGCCTCGATACTGATCCTTAGGATAGGCTCAGGATGTCCTTACTTGTCGTTTAAAACTTACCACAGATATGAGTTTACTTTAGTTATATCAGTATTATTGCTTTTAAAGGTCTGAGCCTGTGGACCTGCTGGAAAATCATTAGATCTTGTGATTTCACCACATCGGGTGCATTTTTAAGTTGATGTGGTTTCATCAGACTTCTGGTGTGTGTGAGTGTGTGTGTGTGCTCATAGTCTGGAAATAGAGAGTTGCTTGTGCTGAAGGCTCGTCATGAGTTGCACAGTTTTTCGTAGAGCTCTATATTTGTCTTTCCTCCCCCTCTACGTGTTTTCACTAAATATCTGTCCTCTGTCTACGAGGCCTAATCCATAAGCAGCATAGTGCAAAGAGCCACAGCACTGTAACTGCGCAACTGGCTCCGTTTACACACTGATTTAATGGGATTAATCGGGAAGAGGGAGGTGGAATAATGCGTTAAGATCCTGAGCTGTACTTAAAAAAAACTTTCAAGGTTTTAATTTTTTAGCCTCCAGTATTTCAGTCATTAAACAGATATCAGCTGTTTTTATTCACTCTCTGGAGCATCTAGTCTTTTATTTTGGTAGATTCGGTCGGTTGAAAATAATGCTAGTCCATCTCATGTTAACATAAATAATGGCCTTAAATGTATTTCTCTGTTCTCACTGAAGAAATCTCTTTTGAAAGAGGAGTCCAGGCACCTCTAATCTGACTGAGCCCCTGACGCTTCCTGTTCTATCTTTTGTGCTTGTTGCTCATGTCATTTCCACTACAGATGAAAAGTTAAAGCTAGTTTGTTCCTGTGGGATATTTCTGTTTCCGCTCAGTGCTCTGACGAGGGCAGATGGAGGGATTAGGGTTTGATGTTTATGCTACAAGACCACAGACCTCACTTGACCTAAAGGGTTCAGGTACGGTCAGGCTGAGTGTTTCCATTCGCAGATATTTTTGGAACGTGAGAGGAAAAAGTAACTGCAGATTTAAGCACAAAGGTATTTTTTATCATGCTGATGTATTTAGTTATGTTAATTCGTATTAATGATCATATATAATTGTTGTCTTTTGCATTCATCTTGTTTTACCATGCTCATTCATCCTGAGTTTTAATGGTTCTGGAGATTTGGCTGATTTCAAAGTTTGAAATCAGCGCTTGTCACGTGTACCAATCTAGTTTTGGGCGTTCAGGACAGATGTCGAATGACAATGTCCCGGTGTTACCTCATATGGCCACAGCAACACGTGTATTAACACCAGTGACCCCACCGCCATGAATGTGAGGAATGCAGACTATGAAGGGTCAGATGAGGCTCACAGGTGGTCTGCTCACTCTCACTTTTCACCTTTGGCTGTCTCGTACCAGCAGCAGTAGTCACATGACTTCAGACTGGAGTCAGGGTCACATGGTGTTTTGTTGGTCGCTCTGATGTTATATGAATGTATCAGCAGCCACTACTGATGCCAGTAAGATCTGGAAAGATGCCAGGTCTTACAATAATTCCTCTAAGCTCATCAGGTGTCAGATCTTTTACTTTTCCTATAAACCAGTTGTACTTCATTATGGGGGAACGTAATGGAACATTTCCAAACGACATCTAAAGAACAGTGTGAGGTGGAAAATGCCTTTAGTCAAAATGTCAGGCAGTGTTTAGTTACTCTGGTGGTTCATCTGTCTCCCTCTCTTTCTCCACAGCATACCTCCCTGTCGGCCAGCCGCTCAGAGAAAGGTACCGGCTGGTCGAGCCGCTCACTCGGAGCCCGATGTCGTAACTCCATCGCCTTGTGTTCAGATGAGCAGCCACACATTGGAAACTATCGGCTGCTCAAAACCATCGGCAAGGGCAACTTTGCCAAGGTCAAACTGGCACGACACATACTGACTGGCAAAGAGGTGAGTTTAAACGATCAGAAGGTAGAAGACAATGTACCACAGAAACTGTTCAGGTGAATAAAGACATGCATTCTGGGAATCATGGCGCTGAGGGACAAGGGTTGATGAGTTAAAACAGACTCCTGGGTAAATTCTGCAGTTTGGGAGCCAGATCAGAACAGTACCCAGTGACTCAGCCTACAGATGGAGTTTTAAAGGGCTGTTCCCCCAAGTTCAGAGCACCTTCTGTTAGCTTTTACAGACAGCCAAAAAAAACTGTCTCATCTCACAGCACAGTAGAGGCCTTTGAAGACAGGCATGATTTTCTTTTGTGTGGGTGTATGCTTGTGTGTTTAAATACACTGTAGTCTCTCTTCCCATAAAACCCTGACCTACATTAGTTGTGTTGATAACTCCATCAGGTTCAGTAAAACTTATTGTGTTTGCAGCTGCCTTGATCATGTGAGAGCTGTTCTGTGCCGTCAATATAAAACACTAATTCATGTATCTGTGATTTACAGTGGTAGCCTGACGCACTCTTTGACCGGGTCACCACATGTTGTTAAGCCTCTTATAAATCCATGTTGGTTTGCATAGTGGATATCTGCTTCATGCTGTAAAGAAAACACTGTGTATTCTGAACTGCAGAGTGGTTTGATTTGACGTTCTTCTTCTATTGTTTTCTCCCAGGTTGCAATAAAGATCATCGATAAAACACAACTCAACCCAACAAGCCTAGTAAAGGTGGGTCATGTGTTTCTGTGTGTGTGTGTGTGTCACAGAGAAAAAATGGAGATGGAAAAGAATTATATGCAGCACGTTAACACACACACACACACACACACACACACACAGACACACATATACACACACACACACACACCGCTGATCCCGGTTGGTGGGTTTTTCAGCCCACATCAAACTTGTGTGTTTATCCCTTCATTTTATTTATAATGTATTCTTCTTTCAGTACATACATATTGTTGTTTTTGTGATCTCACCCCTTCTGCCTTATCTACTTAACCTCTGAACCTGTGTGATCTATGTAAACATGACCCGGTCTGTCCTCTTAGTTTGAGGGATTTAACTTATTTGCACTTGTTTTGCATCAGGAGCAGTCATTGAGTGCTGTCGCATCTTCACGTGTTGTTTTGAGGTTATAGCTCTCAGATGATCGACGCATGCAGCATCTGAACTTTCTTAACATGTTAGTTTTGGGGAAGCTGCTACTGAGATGGTTCTGTACATGCAGTGCATCATCTTGCCGTGTTAGTGTTTGATGATGGGCTTGTCATCCAGTTTTATGAGTGATTTGAATCTTCTGTAAGCTCTGTCATTGCATTCAGATATTTCAAGAAGCTGGCGAAGCATAGTGTTCTGCTTTGTGTCAGTATACAGTAAGTCCACTGGAACTAACTAGGTTAAAGGCTTGGAGTAATGTACGTCACTGTATGCTCGTCTAGTGACATCTAGGGTCATGTATTAACTACATATGTTGTAGCCCTAATGAGATTAAGCTCACTCCGGTCTGAACTCGACCTGCATCTATTTGTGTGTGGTGTGTGTGTTTGTGTGTGTGTTTTTTGTGTGTTAATTAAGGGTGATCTAATGAAACAAAATTGAGTGAGAAACATAGCCTCAGGCTTGCATACTGTGTCAAAGCAGTTAAAGTTGCCGTGTTTTCTCATCCAGCTTCAGTGCTATCTGTAATAAATGCTTCATTAAGTGTAATTTTACCCTGTTTTCTGTGTTATGCTTTCTCTTCTTCTGTTCTCTCACATTGTAACCTTGTTCATTGCTATTTTTTGTTTTCATGCTGTCAAAGCAGGTCAACCTCTTTCTAACACTTAGTTGTGGAAGAAAGGTAAATTGCATTATTCAGTGAACACGGTCATAATCTCAGTGTCGCAGCACGTTTGGCTGAGCCAGCATTAGCATGAGTACATAGGTACAAGAAGTAAATATTTCCCAAAAAACTTTCAGAGAACAAAACCAGACTGAGTTCCTCTCACTTCAGGTGAAAGACTGATTTGTGTAATGAGAGAGGCGCAGGTACCAAAACAGTTAGACGGTACATAGTTAAGCTTTACAAACTGCATCTCTCATATGGATATTGGTTATATCCTAGAACAGTAATGTATGATCATTATTTTAATAATGAATGAATGAATACTTGTTTTGTCTCTAGAAATTGTGAAAGAACCTGCAAATACTTAGAAGCTTTCCTGGAGAACTGACTCAAACAATTAATTGATTATCAAAGAAGTTGCAAAGTGTTTTTCATACACTTCTTTCACTCAGGCCTCCGTCACCTTAGCTCTTGGTCATCTAGAGAGAGTTTTAACCTTGTGTGTAGTTTGTGTGATAAACTCTGTTTGTTCACACCATTCATACAAAGTCACTCTTTGTCCAGAGGTTGGTCTGGCCTTGTGTGAGTCATCTTTATCAGCACCTTGACTGTAACAAACAGACTCTCGCGTCATCAAGATCGATCCTGCATCAGGCACACAGCTAGCCTATTGATGATTACTCAGCTGGTTAGCTAACTGGTCCATGCTGGGTTCTGACTCTATTGATAAGGCAGAGTTGGATTATTGATGATGTCTGGCTCTGTGCAATAGTTGGTCCACCTAGCCTAGACCTAGCCCAGTCTACTGTTAACGTGAACACACAGTGAAAACAAAACACACAAGCTTAGTTTGCCAAATCTTAATATTATATTATGTGGCTAAAGATTAATTCCTGCTTTCACAATCCCAACCTCGTTAGCTCTTTAGTTTGGTTCTAACTCTAATCTAATTTCACAGCTGTTTAGTGAGTGGATTGGTAGTTTGTCCCTTTTAAAACAAAGCATGGTTTTGTCTGCACACATTTTAAAGAATATTAACGTAGTTGTCATGGTGCAGTCCAGTCTCTCTTAAACGGCTCGGCTCCATTTTATTTATTATTCTTTGTAGTCCTAGTGTGAAAATAAAGCGAGGAACATAAGATAATTTTTATTTTGGCCAGAAAATGTTCAGTTCATATCTCATGATGGCTGTGAAATCTAAACACTGCTGTAACACATTTCAACGCAGTATGGATTCTTGTCAGAAAATAGATTCTGACTGTTGCCTTGCAGCGTTGCACACATGACAAACGATGGTGAACAAAAGGCTGCATATCGGTTTTCACACCTCTATCGACTGAAGTTCACCATTTTGCATCCTAAAAATATTATCACTTAGACCAGGCTATAAAAATACTTCTGTTTTAATCATGTCACAAAACCATTTGTATTTTAAACTCTCTTCACAGTACAGTTAACATTCTGTTAGTGTTATCACCACCTGATAAACTATTGTCTGTTTGTCCCACTGTGGGAATATACATGTTGTGAGATTTACCTTTTTTTTTCTCAGAATATTATTTGCCTTCATGCTTACTCAATTATATCATGAAACTACTCTTGAGCTCTTTAAGTAGATGCCTTGGTTTCCGTGTGTGTGTCTGTCTGTCTGTCTGTCTGTCTGACCCCTTCCTTCCTTCCTTCCTTCCCTTGTTCTGTAACATGATTGACCTGAGGAGTTAATTTCCCAAACACTGTTGTACACCATCATAGAGGTGCAACTTATTAACTAAAACCAAATACTTAATTACTTCAGTTGTAAATAAAATTCTGCGAGTCCCAGCTGACGTCTTTAAATAGCTTGTTTTGTCTGAACAATCCAAAACCCCAAAATATTCATTTCTACCGACAGAACAGAGAAAAGCATCCAATCCTGCTATTTTACCAACTTGAACAGTTGATATGTTATTAATTCTTTATTCATCTATTGATTTTGTTAACTGACTACTTTTTTCAGCAGCTTAACAATCATTTTCATTTGTGCACCCTTCCAAGCCAACAAAGATTTCTCCACACTGGAAGCTGAAGCTCACTATAGATCAGGATTGTAACATGGGGCTGGACATATTGAAACACTTTGTGGAGGAATGTCAGTAAATGTTGCTGCTGTCTCCCCACCTACTTTGGTGTTATGACCATAAGCTTGATGTGTCCTTGTTTTTGTCTTCGGATGAAAACATAAAATCACAGGTAACATTTGCTGACACTTGTGTAGTGTGTTTGTCCAACATTAAGCTCCATGGGAAATGTATTTATTTGCTTCAGTGTGCCCAATGGAAATGCACATCATTTGCATTTTAATGTTCACAACATTAATATTCAGAATATGTAGTATTCACAGTTGTGTTGAAATCTCTGCTTCTTCCTCTTCACACTCTGTTTCGCCTCAGTCTATATTCTGTCAGCTTTTTCTCTGTGTTGTTGCTTTATGCCCCATTTTACTTCTCCTCACTTCTTCCCTTTTTATTTTCTCTTTATCAACTCTTTATTTTGTTCTCTTTACTGAAGCTCCATGTCCCACTTGTCTCTCTCCCCAGGCATTGTGTTACAGTTGTAGCTCCACTGTAATCACAGCTGTACCGTCTGTAACACTACATCATGTCGCCTAAAACTAACAGCTGGCAGTGTGAGGTTTTAGTCTTTCTGAAAAGTCCTAAGCTTGAAGAGAATGGCCAGAGAAGTGCCACTGTGCAAGTTCCCTGCTTCATCCACTTGCTATCCTGTTCCAATATGGAAAAAAGAGCCTCTCACAGTGCAGAGAGAAGTAGTTTGATGTCTCTGTCCTTGAAATTAAGTGTGTGAAATAATATAATCCTGAAGTCAGACAGTCCTGATCACGGCACAATGGTTACAGATACATACACTGTATGTGTATTTCACAAATAGAATTTTTCAATTTGTCCACTGAAACTCTTGAATTTCTTGTATTTTCTTTTGGTAATACCTTCCTAAAAATATGCTCTTGTCGTCAAAACTTCATAATAGCACAGTGTTTTTTTTTTATATACACTCTTGCCTGTGGTGTGTTGCTGGATAATCTGCCAGACTATGCAGGGATCCATCAAAAGCCTGGTGTTACTTTGAGAACAGGAGAATGTTGTAGGCAGCCATCCAATGTTGTGTATGTGCACAAAAGTGAAGTGTATACGTGCGCATGCAGGACGGTGTTTGGGCCACCATCTAATGCTGTGAAGTGTGTTTTGTCCCTCGCCAGGCCCCCTCAGCCAGGAGCTGAATTCCAGACAGGCGAACAAAAGGGCGGCTGAGTCGGGGTGGAGTGGGGGTGTTATTGGGGCCTTGGCACAGGAGCAGGAACCCTGAGAAAGACAAGATACAGGACAGGACTGAGGAGAACAGACAGAGAGTGTGTGTGTGTGTGTGTGTGTGTATGTGTGTGTAGGCCTACATGTAGAATAACAGGCAGATAAAGTCATAGCCTGACACAGCCTCTGCTCTGCCTTTGTATGCACGTGTAATGCCATTATCTGCATTGCTATTGTATGCAGCATATTGTCCCCCTCTGGTGGGTGTCTGTGCATAATCATATTGTTGTTGCTGTATGTATTGTTGTCATTGTGCTGGTGTATAAAAGGAATAATTATGACAATAAAGGGACATTAAAGCAGACAGAACGAGAGCAGACGGTTTTCCCACAAGCTCATCTTCAAAGTGATAGAATAGATCAGTAGTAGAAGAGAAGTATGAAGCCTGGCTTGGTCTTTCTCCAACATCTCTTATACTATATTTAATTCTCTTTATTTACTCAAGCTGAGTCGGGCTTATGATCTGGGTCAAACAGCCAGCTATATGAGGCCTGAATTAAACTCCAGCTACACTCATTAATGATTCAGCTCCTCTCATTGACAAGCCTGGGAGCTCCAATTACTGTGTACATTAAGGGAATGGAGGCCTTGGCAGGAGGTGTTCATATAGTCAACGTTTTATTGGGATAATCTAAAAGGGCAGCTCTCAGCAACAGGCAGCAAAGAGAGAAACAGGGTCAAAAGTCTATTCAAATGTTTCCTGGTGACAACCAAAAGAGTGGAGGCAAATCCTTAAGTAATGTTGCTCATTAGTTTCCTTAAACATTCAGCAGGGCACTGGAGGTTCGGTTCATTGTTGTTTGCCTTTAAGCTTGCTAGAGAGGCATTGACATGTGCCGAAGCGGCCGCAGGATTTTCCTGTGTTTTGTTAAAATACATGCCTGACATGATCCTGTTGAGAGCACCAGGTTTTCCCTGTCTAAGTTATTTTGCTAACATTACCAGTTTAATCAGAACAACATTCAGCATCTACAGTGACACATAAAGAACATCAATTATCTCAGGACTGAGCGATGCTTTGCTAAAATGCACTGCTTTGCCAGTAATTTCCTTCAGTGAAAAGGACTTTGAAGCCTATAGGTGTGACAGAAATGCAGTTTGTGTAGTAAGTAGTTACCATATACTGACTGAAGTGTTGTAAAATGTTTAATCTCAGCCGCAGTCAGTAATGGACTGTGTCTCATTCAGAGTTCACACACACACACACACACACACACACACACACACACTGAGGGTTATTCAGAGAGGTACTCTGACGTGGGAGTAGAGAGAGAGGCCTGTGTTCATTCGTCCCTCTCATTCTGTCGTTCTTTGTCTTTCACTCTCTTCCCCTTTTTCCTCTGAATTTCTCTGATCTCATGATTGGCTCTGGCTGATAAGAGGAAGTATTTCACTTTGTGTTAAGTACTGTAGTGTTTTAGACTGTGTCATGCAGTAGAGATGTGACAGGGCCCCCTATTTAAATATGTCTGCTAGACAAGCATTCACAATTCCCCATTTCTCTATTTCAACATGATTGTTTCCTTCATGCTCCCTTTCTCTCTTTCTTTGTGTGTTTGTGTGAGAGTACTTGTGTGCAAAGAAGTGGGAAAGCACAGATACATGGGCTGGATAAACAGGTCAAAGGTCGACAGACTGGCAGACCAGACACATGAATCAAACCCACACAGCACCACTCTCAAAGTGAGAAAAGAGAAAGCCGTGGAAAGAAACTTGACAGTGGGTCATTAAGTTGTTTTGTGCAAATTTTTGCAGAAAAGAATTGAGAGCTTTGACTTTTTAATTTTTACAAAGGACAGAGAGAGACAGAGGATGTAAATGTTCAGAAGTTGGTTAATGCTGCCTGAAAGGAGTAAGAGGTGAAGAGAGGGGAAATAAAGGATTTTAAAATCTTTCCTTGAACTGAGAAAAGTGGCTTCTAAATATTTGTATTTTGTCCAGAAGAGTTTTGAAACCTGAGTTTTATCCACGCAGTCGGATTAAGCCATAATCCTTTAAATCACAAAAATCAACATATTTTGTGATATGAGGACTCCACAGGACCACAGCTGTGTGTGAGCAGGCTGTGTGTGTCTGTGTGCAGCCACTTCGACGTGCTTGGTGTTCCATGACTTCCCACAACCCCCCTCCTCAACCCCAGGGATTAATACCTGGGTTGGCATGGCAACTGTGACGCGGAGCCATCACCATGGGAGAGAATCAGGGCGAGAGTGTGAACATAAGAAGGCAGGAGAGTGAAGTTATTCTGTTGGCTCGTTGAACAAATTCTGCATTTGTCATTTGACATTTTTGTTTTTAATTAGAAATGTTAGTAATCTACAAAATGCACCAACATTGTAAATAAGATTATACCCCCCACACCACATTACAGCAGTGTGAGCTGAGGATTAATTGGATTGTTGATCAATACCAGTGACTCAACAATTTCCTGGCCAGCTGCTGAGGTTAAAATGTGGGAGAGGAAGAGGTGGGAGCTGAGTATAGGACAGACGGGGGAGAGAGCGAGAGGAAGAGAGAGGTGAATGGTTGCACAGGAGAGAGAGGAAAGGCTCAGCCGATAATTCTTCCTAAAGCTCAGAATGAACAGCTGATGCACCATGCACTTAATTCAATTACAAACACTCCCAGTGGACTTGTGTGTGTTTATGACGACGCAGCTTCCCGTTTTAAGAGCACTGAGTAGAAAAACTGACAGAGAAGAACAGAAACTGATGCTTTACCAGCCAGAGAGTGTATTGGTTTTAATGTTCACCAGCACATTGTTCTTCTTCATATAAATTCACATCAGGTTTTGTCACTGCACGTTTGTCTTTTTATATGAAGTGTTCATTTTCCAAACGCTAATAGAAATCTGCTGCAACTAATGATTATTTTCATTATCGATCAATCTGACAATTAGTTATTTCACAAGGTCTGTAAGTGTAGTGTAAGTGGCTTGTAGTGCTTAACCTTTCAAAACATTTTCATCTTTGTGACGATAAAGTAGCAGAGAAGCTTAAACCAGCTTCATCAGTGAGTGTGTGGGAGGATGGCTGATTGCATAGGTGGACTTTTCCTCTGGGTCATAGGCAGAGACAGGAATCTGTGCATGTTCGCAGGTAACATCATACACACCTCGCCTGAGGCGAAGGTGCATGTATGTCGTCATGAAAATGTGAGAAAGCTAATTCCTTAAACACAGGGCTCAAAAAAAAGAATACCGAACAAATGAAGCTGGAAATAAAAACATGCTCATATGAGATGCTGCAGGTCGCTCTATGAATGTGTATATCAGGGCCTATGGAAGCATTTAGTCACCTCCCTGGATGAATTATAGGAATAAAGGTAAAAACATTTATTTTATGTCAAACGAGCTACAAGAAACTTTAATTTTGTGTTAGTTCTGGTGTCCCATGTGGACAAAAGCAGTCGTGTTTCCTCGTTTGGTTCATTTTAAGAGAGATGAAACTTAGTGCTACACTTATTGCTCTTCTTTTCTGTCCTACTTTCTGAATAATTAACAAAATAACGATTCTGTAGTCGCTGTGTGCTTTATTAAAGAATGTAAGTGCAGATGCGGCTAACTGTGTTAATCAGTCAGTGGATATGATATCTTCTCCCTCTGTCTTACTTCCTAGTTGAACACAGAGTTTCATTAAATGTAAGTTCAACTCACTGCAGCTTCTTGCATCAGCACAACAAAATCTCAGCTGACTGTGAAAAGAAAGCTGCTGCTGCTTGGCTCATCACTTCATCGCTTCACACATGACAGCGATACAGTGTAATGTAAGACAGGTAATCCAACCCTGCTGCATTCAGGAGTGTAGTGAAATGGACACACACACACACACACACACACACACACACACACACACAACACAGACCAGTTCACTCACATTTTCTTTTCTGTGCTTTCACTTTTTTCACTTGTGTAATTTATTCTAACAGAATTTTGAAGGCTGATGGGGTTTAAGGAGCAATACATGTCTCCAGTACTTCTAATACAAAACCAAATACTCATGCACATCAGTTTAACTTCTTGCTGTGTACCATTTTACTCATTCTTTATTCTTACTTTCTTATTGTTTTCTGGTCTTTTCCTCCCTCTACGCCCCTCATCTCCTGTGCATTGTTAATTTGCCTCATTTTCTATTTCTGTTCCAGTTTCCTGCTGACACCCTCTGCACTCGTAACACACACATTTGTTCTTTGTCATGCACTCCACATACACACTCTTCCAAGCATAGTCACATTTTCCCTCCAGGGTCAGAATGTCTCACTTTGTCACTATTAACCAAACCAAAACAACTGATGATGGATGAATGGCTTGATTGCATCTGTTTAACACTTCACAGAGGCTGTATGCAGACTCTCAAACCAGACACTCGTGGAATGAATTAGAGAAATCTCAAACCTTCAATACATATGCTCTTCTTCAAACTGCCCTGAGAGTCCACTTGATATTTTCTAATTTCTGTGGTTTATTATACTTTAGTTTAAAGTAATTCCATCTGGTGTTAGAAACATCTCATAAGCGCTCATCAGCATGTTCCACTGTGATGCATCTGGTCCTGGCACTTTCCCACTGTAATCTCTTAAAATGGAGTTCACAGACAAATACATTACTTTAATTAGACGGAGAGAGGGAGAGAGACGGCATAAGAGTGGCAGGATGAGGCAGCAGTCTGGAGCTTGGTGATGGATGGGTGGGGGTACAGAGTAAACCACACTCAGGGGAGGAGGCCCTCCTGTCAGCTGAGGACCAGTGGGATACTCCCTTGGGGTGCTCCAGGTCTAGAGGTGGTCGGAACGATGAGGGGAAAACAGGGAGTGTGGGTTTGTGCCTGTATGTGAGGATATGATGGATGAAGCGGAATGGTGTCTATACACCAGCTGTGGATTGTATGACGACTAATTCATTTGATGAATGAATGAGAAATAATAAGATGAAGATGTGAGGAAGCCATCCTTCATTTTAAACTCGAGTCAAGCACAAAGAAAACCGGTTCTACTTTAAAACATGCTCTTGTATTTTTAATCTATTTATACTGTGCTATTGTTCATTGTGTCTGTATTTATTATTACTGTGCATTCTACTTATTGTGACAGACCTCACCTCTAACCCTCGTGTTGAGATTTTATGATTCACTGTTCTTATGTGTATTCCACCATAATCTGTAACAGCATGAGATATTAAATGTTATAAACTTTAGGCAGCTTAATAGTATGAACCTGGCCGGTTGACTTTGAATGTATCAACACAAAGATGTTAAGATAATGCTGCAATAATGTCCATGCATGTCATAATATAACACAAATCATCCTTTAGCAGCCTTTGTGTAATCTTGACAGGAGATGAAGAGAGACTATTTATTTTCCTATTTCATATTTTTTCCCAGTTGTTTCGAGAGGTACGCATCATGAAAACTCTCAACCATCCCAACATAGGTGAGTTACCTGCAGAGAACAATCTTGTGTTTGTGCTTTGAGGTGGTGAGTCTCTGTGTGGCCTTTTTTTGAACATCTCTTCCTCTCTTGTGTTACAGTACAATTGTTTGAGGTGATTGAGACTGATAAGACTCTTTACCTGATTATGGAGTACGCCAGCGGAGGTGAGTGCCATCCCCACCACCCTCATCATCATTGTCAATGATTGAATGGTGCCAATTAGATTGATTACTTTGGCTGAACTATACACTACAACTGATGAACTCATGTATTTAGGGTATAAACGGTTGAGTTCAATCCCTTTGCCTCTGTGAAAAAGGTCACTGCTCTAGTGCTGTCGTTCTTATTGCTCTGTATTTAACTTTTTCCTGTAAGCTCTTCTATTGTTGCAGCTTCTCTATTTTTCTTACTTTTCTCTCTCCTCATGATCCCTTGATCTCCCTCTGCTGCTCTCTATGTACAGTATGTTGTGCAATCTCTTGCTTCTAATGCCTAATAAGGCAGCAGCTCACCAGGCGACATGTTGCTTTGTTCCACTCAACCTCAGAGTTTATGGAATATCACTGAAGTTCAAGAAAAGGATGTCAAGCAGAGCATTTGTGTCTGCGGGAAAAAACTGTTAATATGCACAACTTAATTATAGGTAACAGTTTTTAGTCATATATGAAGTTTATGAAACATTCCATTTCAACTTTGTCCTCTTCATTTTCCTTCCAGGCGAAGTGTTCGACTACCTCGTGGCTCACGGCAGAATGAAGGAGAAAGAGGCCAGAGCCAAGTTCAGACAGGTCGGTTACCCTGTCTGTCCGTCCCTACACGGTTAGATTCCCAGTCTAGGGAAAATCTAGACATAACATGCTGTATGACCCCACTTTTTGATTTATCTTGACACTGCACTGTGAGCCTAACCAATAGCTTGGCCATGTGAAATCAGCATCAAGGAAACTGCAGTAAAATATCATCCGAGCAGAGGATTATGTTTGTACTGTAACAGATGTGGACATCATGTGTTTGGAAAACAGAAAAGCAGAACAGAAGATGTCTTGACTAAAAGAGAAAAAAAGGACAAAATAATTCACTTTTCTTACCAAAAGTTACAGGAGCTGAAATCTGAGCTACTTGAGAGTTGATGTGAATTATTGTTTATAGTCCCTGCTGGCTTGTAACTGGGCAGTGTGAGGCTCAAGCAGGCTGATACATAAACACGGTAAACTTTTCCACTCTAGGTGTGGTCCCACAGCAAGTAATTCAGTCATCGTTCTTTTATTTATAATGTTGTATTGTATCGAGGCCATGTGAATAGAGATCCTGTTCAGCTACCATTTACATATAAGCACAAATATTAAGTGCAATTATCTTCCTTTGTTTTCTCTCCTCAGATTGTCTCAGCGGTGCACTACTGTCATCAGAAGAACATTGTTCACAGAGACTTGAAGGTGATTACACAATGTTGGAAGAAAAAAAATCCTCTTAAAAAAACAAATCTGTGAATGTTAATGTCTGTCTTGATCATTAACACTTCTTCTGTGAATGAGATAATAACAGATTTTTAAGCTGGTGTCCAGAACTTTTCACAATGTTTCATTCTCTGTGGCATTAAGAGGTAACTAATAAGGTTTAAACTGCAACAACAATTTATCTTTTTATATAATCATATGCAGCAAATACATCATTTCCTGTTTGGCAGCAGAAAATAAATTATGGACTCCAGCTTTAACTTGCAAATATGCAAGTTATCCATTTCAACGTTCAGTATATCAGTAACAATACTATGATTATGATTCTGTATTTCTATGTGTTTCACTGCCTATATTGTTTCTTACAGGCGGAGAACTTGCTGCTTGACGCTGACTCCAACATTAAAATAGCCGACTTTGGCTTCAGTAACGAGTTCTCTGCAGGCAGTAAACTGGACACGTTCTGTGGTTCTCCGCCCTATGCTGCCCCAGAGCTCTTCCAGGGGAAGAAGTACGATGGTCCAGAGGTGGACATCTGGAGCCTGGGTGTTATCTTGTACACGCTGGTCAGCGGGTCCTTGCCCTTTGATGGACAGAATCTAAAGGTGGGTGGATGGAGGCTGTTTAAGGCAAAAAGAAATGTGGAGTACAGGGAACCTTTAGTTACATAATAGTACTTGAATATTGCCCTATCCCAATCCACCTTGTAGTGGAATTCACTATGTGTCGATGTGTGTTGTGCTCAGGAGCTGCGGGAGCGTGTTTTGAGGGGGAAATATCGCGTGCCCTTCTACATGTCTACAGACTGCGAGGGAATCCTGCGCAGGTTCCTGGTCCTCAACCCTGCCAAGCGCTGCTCGCTGGAGGTGAGGAGGGGACTTTACAGCAGCATGATTATACTGTGTATATATATAGTATATATACAGTATAATTGCAGTGTTTGTCAATGCTTCTCTCTCTTTCTCTCTACTCACCAGCAAATAATGAAAGATAAGTGGATTAATATTGGCTATGACGGAGAAGAGCTGAAGCCCCACACAGAGCCCCTGGAGGACTTGAACGATACCAACCGCATTGGTGAGAAAGACACACCTTTTATTTATGCTTATGCCATCTTACATGAATGTTCTATAAGATGTCACAATTTGGTAACTAAAAAGCTTAAGCTGACCTGTTGTCCTGGCAGTAAGCTATTTACAGGTGTTCCTTTCAGGTTTATCAGTTATTTTCTGTATGCGCAAGTATTGAAGCTTCACATCTGAGGCTGAAGTTTTAGAATTGTACAGAAGTTCAACCTACCTTTTATATGTCTCATTCCAGATGTGATGGTTGGGATGGGCTTCACTAGGGAGGAGGTCAGAGATTCGCTAGTCAGTCAGAAGTACAATGAGATCACTGCCACATACCTGCTGCTGGCACGCAAGAACGAGGTGAGTGTATTGGATAGCTTTTTTTATTCCCACCCACCTAATCAACGTCTGTCTACAGTCATACTGTAAGTGAAAATCTTTTGTAATACTCTTTCTTTGTCTGTTTCTCTGTCTCTCAGACGGAGGGCAGTGAATCTCGGTCAGGCAGCAGTCTGAGTCTAGCTCGCGTCCGACCCAGTGCCATTACCAATGGAACCAGCAAACACTCTGCTTCCTCTTCCTCCTCTGGTGCACCATCTTCCTCCTCTGGCACCAAGGCACAACGCAGTGCATCCACTTACCACCGCCAGAGACGTCACTCTGACTTCTGTAAGGCAGAATGCAGTGACACAGTGGAGTTTATCTTGTTTAGTGACTAGTTGGTGTAGTGATGAGTTAGTCTGAATAATTCTACAATGTTGAAATGGTGACAGAAATCTGCCTTACTCAGAGCTCTGTTTCGTATCTCATAGGTGGTCCAGCGGTTCCAGGGTCGACCCACCCCAAGCGGAGTCCCAGTGGTGTAGCGGAGGGAGCAGGGCTAAAGGAGGAGCGGCTGTCAATCCGCAAGCCGAGCACCAATACTGCTGGCTCACGTAGCATCCCAACCCCCTCCAGTCCCATGGTTAGCTCTGCTCACAACCCAAATAAAGCAGAGATACCTGACCGGCGCAAGGAAGTTAACTCAACCACAGTAAGGCCAAAAAGATATTTTGTGGGTGTGATAAATCATCCAGTGTAAACAATCTGTCACATTTAATCCATTATCAATACAACAGGTACAGATGGCAGAATCCTCACTGGCCTCCTAATCCTATTTCTTCAGATTGAAGACTACACTGACAGATATTATGATGGAAACAATAACACAGATTAGAGACGAGCTGCATAGTAAAACACTTGCATATAACTTGAGATGAAAGAAAAATGTAGATTCAAGCAGCAGAGATGAACTCTTTAATGTTCTGCACAGCCAATACAGACAGAACTCATGACCATCTGAGGTCAGACAGTCAAAACAGGAAATTCTTTACTTTTTTATTAACCTGCTGGAGCATCAGAGGAGCAAGGATTAGTCAAGTATGGCTTTTCAAATAGCATAAGATGGCATAATACATGTCTTCCCTTTGGAGCTCTCTTTGCATTGTGCTATGTGCTAAAGCACATTACCATAACACGTCAGATTAAAACAGATATTTAGGACGTATTGAAGACATTGTCGCATTCATGTGATTTTGTGTTTCTGAATCTTTCTGCAGAATAACATCCCTGCTAGTGCCATGACTCGAAGGAACACATATGTGTGTACAGACCGATCCAACACTGATAGACACTCACTGCTGCAAAATGGCAAGGAAAACAGGTGAGAGGAGCATTAGGTGTTGATGTTGTGTATGTAATGTAAAAGATCAGCAGAGTGTCCTGAGAAAACTAGCACAGTCAGTGACATCGTGAAGGTTCCTTTTTTGTACAGATTTGGACCACAGCCACTGGTCACAGAACTTATGTGAACAAACAAATAAGTAGTTATACCGATGTTTCAACATCAGACTATGAGTGAACACAGTTAGGTTGAGTCAGTTTCCTGCCATTTGTTGACTTTGTCCCAGCTCTAAATTTCACCTCATGTTGCATAAGCTTTTAATGAACTGGATGGTATTGTTGACTATTAAATGTGAGTGCAATATAAAACATTAGCAAGGCAAACATGCCCAAAATGAAATAAATTACACAGTCTGTTTCTGTTGCATCTTAATTAACCTAATATAGAACATATATTCATATTCATAGTGAATACGGTGTGGTTTATAGAGACACTTGGTCCGCTGGTTCTACTAGTACAGCTTGTCTCTTTTAGCACTGAGCTTAGAGAGTGTTTGGCCCGGGGTGTTCGTCTCACATACATTTTGTCTCTTCAAGAGAGGATAAAGGGCTTAAACTGTGTGTGTGTGCGTGCGTGTGTGTGTGTGTGTGTGTGCGTGTCTGTGTGTGTGCGCGTCTGTGTGTGCACGCGTCTGTGTGTGTGCGCGTATGTCTGTGTGCGTCTGTGTGTGTGTGTGTGTGTGTGTGCGTGCGTGTGTGTGTGTTAGTGCGTGCGTGCGTCTGTGTGTGTGTACCCAATATGAACTGTCTGTTGTTGTGACAGATGGTTGTCTGCTTGTCAGTGTTTGAGCATGGCGGACACCATCTCCTCTCTCGCTCTCTCTTTCCCCATGGTCACTTTCTCACTTTCATTCTGGCTGACCTGTTTTCCATCCTTCTGTCTGTTTATCACTCTGTAATTCTGCGTCTCTAAGGAAGAGCCAAGAAGTTCCTGTCTGTCTGTCTGTCTGTTGTCTAATCTCCAGTAAAACTTTCCTCTACAGGTGGGGGAGGATGTGCAAATGCTTTATAGTAAAGTAAAACAAACTGTCTTGAAGCTGCACAAAAATCATAGCATTGAAGAAAGTATTGCATGTTGTTGTTACAGGAAATAAATCCTGCAAAGTGATGTCAGTAAACTGCATAAACAAGCTGATGTTTATCAACCTGATGCTTTATAAGATACCAAGCAGAATGGTGCTATGGATGTAGCACTGATTCACTGGTTTGGGTTTCACCTCTGTTTTGTGATCTATCAGGTCGTGGTGATGGCACAATTATAGTTTGAGGGAAATTATGAATGCGTTATGATAATCTCAAAGATGTTGAGGTCTTTGAGATGTTGGACTTTTTCAGCAGGTTTTGCAGTTTCTATGTCTGTCTTCTTGAGCAAGCCCCTTGTCATTCTGTGTTTAGTAAAAATGCTTGCATACAGTACGGATGACTTAAAGTGTTTCTTTGGTGGAAACAAAGCGTCAGTGTTTGGTCCCTTAGCCATTGTTAGCTTATGTAGCCCCCCTAAACACAAAAGGAGAGTTGAACTTGTGACAGCATATACTGAACCTGTTGCTGCATGGCATTTTAAACTACTGCACCAGGTTGTTTTTTTTCTGCCTGCAGTCTGCCAGTTTAATTTTTCTCACTGTAGAAAAATAATGTCACTTTCTCGAGACTGAGAACAGAGACACTGTTTGGTTAATAGTGTAATTGGTTAATCGCTGGATCCCCGGGAGGGAGAGGGAGAGCGGGAGAGAAGGGGAGGTGCGGAGCAGCAGGATGAAGTGAGGACGGGCATATTGCCAACATAACCCTTCCTCAGAGGCCTTGTCAGTGTGACGCCATGCCAGTGAGGGCGACGTGTACACACACACACACACACACACAGCAGTCAAATTTGGTTGATTAAAAAAAATTAACATGAAAATTGTATATGCGCTGGGACAGACACAAAATATCAATTACGTATACGACAGAATGTGTGTGACTATAGGTAATCATATTTAGTTTAAATTAAACATGCAGGCCTTTGCATTACATTACTACATATATACACAGTTGATGTTAATTTATGATGACATTGCAAGATAAGTGCCCTCATACCAAGACATACTGTAGATGCAGACAAGAAAACACATTATGAAGCACAGATTAATGTAGACAGACAGCATGCAGTCACTAAACTAACTGAAGGGCACTTCAGTGATAATCCGTGTCATTCAGTCATGTTGAAATATTATATAAATATAATATATGTCAGTATTTCCACCTTAAGCTGGAAACAACTAAAACTTTTATATTAAACTACTATATTTTATATAGTATGTTTGAGTCAGGGTGTACAAAGAAGGACCGTCTGATTTAGTCACTGCTGATAGTCTCAATCCTGATTTATATAGTCATATATAAATGATATACATAACTGATCCTCCGGATCTCTCAAACCCATCCACCCCTCTGTTTACCACCCACCCTCCACCTCCGGTGTGCCCCCCTGCAGTTAGCTGCAGTAGGCAGCTAGTTCACATTGACATTAAACGATTTTGCTCTGCAACGGCTGCTCTTCAACTTAACCCGTCTAATGGTTGTGCCCCACTTGATCCCTGTGTGTGGGTGTTATCTAGAGCGTTATGAAAAGCAGCCTCAGGCCACCAGCCAGTCAGAGAGTCAGGGGAGGAGAGGTGTGTGTGAGTGTGCATGTGTGACTGTGTTTAGGTGTGAGGTGTGGCAAAGTGTAACCATTTAATGAAGACAAGGGAACGAAATGGAGGAGAATGTAGAAAAATGAGACAGAGAGCATTTTTGGTCAATTTTCAGAGCAGTTTGCTCGTTTACTCTCCATTTTACATATACACCAAATAGAGTATACAGTGAAATACAGTATGAAACTGGCTTTGGTGTCTTTAATTTTGGTTGTGTGTGGAATTAAACCTAAATTCATTCACACATACACATGCCTTCAAAGATTCACCCTGGTAATATTCTATGCTTATTGCTAGGGTGAGTCACACCATTGCATGGGGTGACACGTTCTTTCTCTACGATGAGTATTTTTGGGATTGAGTCATTACACTTGTCCTTGTGCTGTAAATACTCACTAGCATGCCAAATGTCTATTAATGCACAGCTGAAACTGAATGATTTGAACAGTGTTATTTTTATTTTATTTTGGTGGCGGCAGATGACCAATTAGCTTGGTTCTGCCGTTTGTGCCTGCTAAAAGGACATTTTTCCTAGCCACCATCACCAGGTGCTTGCTCATGGTGGAATTGTTGGGTCTCTGAAAATAATATTATAAAGAGTACAGTCTAGACTGTATGGAAAGTGGAAAGTGAATTGAAATTGAATAATATATGAGAAACATGAGAAAATGTAAACTTGCCTACCAATATGTTTTTAACATGTTTGGAAAGGCATACTCTAACTGTATTATTTGTATTATATGTATTCTAATGTAATGTTCTTCGTTATCCTCCTCCTCCTCTGCAGTTCTCTATCCCACCGCCTGCCTCCTGCCTCTCCTTCAACCCACAGCATCGCTGGTGCCTCTGGAGCCTCCTCCTCGTCCTCCACGCCCTCCGCCCGCCTCTCCAGGGGATCCACGGTGAGGAGCACTTTCCATGGAGGACAAATTCGAGACCGTCGGCCTCCCTCCCATGCACCTCCAGCTTCACCAACATTGTCCCATGATGCCAGCCCGCTGCCCCATGCCAGGACACGGGCCACAACCAACCTGCTAAGCAAGATCACTTCCAAGTTGACCCGCAGGTAAGGGGAGAAGCTGGGCGGAAACAATAGGAGTATGGCTGTATGTTTTAGCATAAAAGAGGATGATTTTCATGACTGTTGGTGAAACAGGATGAGAATGAATGATAACTCTGAGGATTTGTAGCTCATTCGATTCGATTGTATGTGTTTGATTTCTGCTAACTATCCAGGTGGTGAAGTGATAGCAGACTTACACAGGCTTTCTAGGCTTGTAACTGGGTAGTGTAACTCATTTGCTATAAACCTTTACATTAAGATCATTTTGCTAACTTTGCTGCCTTTCACCGTCTCTTCCTTAACCAGTACTAACCTACCAGCCTTCTCTCTCTAATAATGAATCTTTACAGGCTTCAGAACTTGTCCATGATCTCAGACCTGGGTCAAATAGCGTTTAAACTTTATTCATCCTGTTTGTTGTACTTGCTTACCTTTCCTTTTGTTTATTCAGTTTGACACCTACCAAAAGCTACATGATTTCCAGTCATTATCACCTCCTCCCTACAACACTGAACATCTCAGCCCAAACAAATGTAGCTCATTATGAATAGTGAATAAGATAAATATGTTGCACTAAGCTAAAGCTAAAGGTAGATCAAACCACAGATTTTGTCTTTATGAGCCTTAAGAAACAAATTCAGACACGACAGACAGAGTGAGTGAAGAATGAGTGGGAGAAATTAATAAAACTGAAACCTTCATCATTTAAAACTGGACATAGACATATAATTTACTGGCTGACAATACATGCAGCCTTTCATCCTGATGATCCCTGCTCTTCTTCACCATCACTTGAGGAAAATGTGTGTGTCCTATGAGACACACAGGAGCACAGTCACACTGCAGCCGTCTATCTGAACCTCTAAGCTGGTACAAACAAACCATGCCCTGTTTGCCCCAGGTCTGCTGGTCAGGTGGACATATTGTGTGTCTTTCACAGTCAGTTCTTCTCAGCTGCTTATTGTTGCTTTACCTGTTGGTTTGATGGTTTGATTGACTCTTTAACAACTTTTGCTTTTCCTCGCCAGTCACCTGCCAGTCTTCTATCCCTTTTCCTGAACTACAGTACATACAGTTTAATTTGTTCTTCTCTGCCTCTTTTACCTGTGCTTCTGTCATCTCTGTTGTCCCCCCACCTTGCTATCTCTCTCTCTGCTGATCATTTTCCTTTTCCATTTCTCACCCTCTCTTCGTCTCCTTCTCTTCTTCCTCTCTCCTCCTAGGGTCACTCTTGACCCTTCTAAACGTCAGAGCTCAAACAAGTCCATGTCGGGCTGCACCCTCCCACAGGGGACAAAAACAGTTAGTAAGTCTTCCTTTCCCATGTTTTCTGGCTGCTTCTGTCTGCCTGACTGTCTGCCTGCTTCCCAGTACCCTGTCATTCCCTCTACCCCTCATTTACCGTGTGTCGCAGGTTGGAGTTTAGTTATACAAACATTTATTTCAGGCAAAGCTACTCTGCTCAGTGACTGAGTTATACTCAACCTGTAATATGAACTGGAAAACGTATTCTTCTTTGTTAACAAGAAGGTGAAAGGTGTCCTTAATAGATATTAGTGGTATAAATATAATCCATCACAGTACATGTATGTTATATCACTTGATTGATACTATTTTGATCATGACATAGTGAATGTTCTGAAATTCAGGAGTCAGACCTGTAGTAAACACAACTACTTCAGCAAAAACTATAACTTGCATATCAATAATTTTGAAATGGTTAATTCATCCATTTCTGCCACTTATCCAGCTCCAGTTCACATTCATATTTAATAATGATGGTAGTATACTGATATTATAATCTGTCCTGGTTACTTTCATACTTTCTGGTATTACTTTGCATTCTGTGTTAAATAAAAAGCTGTTATCACATTAATGCAGTATTATAGATGATAGCCCTATAACAGTGTGACATAAATGTCGAAGGTCTAATTCCCTCAGTATAAAAGGATTGTGATCGTCTCTTGGTATACAGTGTATTGTTATATAACGCCTTATTCTTTCATATTCAGCTTTGGTACTCTCTGCTTACTCATCCCACCTCGGGTCCACCCTGTCTGCATAAATGTAGGTTGTCTTGTGACTGCAGTAACTGACAAAGGTGTGTCAGGGTTAGAAAACTAAGATCTCAAAGCATCTTTTTAGGAAATATGCTAAGGCTTAATTTTTACCAAGGACACAAGGGAATCTGAATGCCACTGCTGAGACTTGGAAACTAATCTCTAAGCTTATACTATAACCAAAATCTTATCCAGAAAACTCGAGTTTCTGGGGCTGTGACCATCAAAGTTGAACTCTTCCTATAGAGCAGCTCTGTCTCTAAACAGTATGTTTATGTGGCTAAAACTCTAATCAGCAGCTGTTTGCCTGAATGTGTGTCTGTCTGGCTGGGCTTTATGCTGTAGCACTCACTAGAGGCTGTAGGTGGCACAACACCACTACCTGCTACCAACAAAGTGCACAACAGTTTTCTAGAACAACAAACGGTGAAGTTGGTTTGTTGTTGGATTTTTAGATGTGGGTGTCCCTGTTACTAGACAGTTGTTTTGAATGTTAGCAGTAGGTATAATGGAGCTGTTGTCTGTGAGCTTCACAGTGCGTAGGCAATCACATAGACACAACTTGTTTTTAGAATAAACAGCCTTATGAAGATGTGTGTGTTTGTGTGTCCCCTGGTGTATATGGGTTTGTTTCAACTCAGCTGTACTAGTCTGAGTCATGTAATCAACACCATATGTTTTCCCATTCCTGTAACAAATCAGCAGTCCTACAACTGGGCTGTGGGATCCAGGACAGACAGGAAAGGGGGGGATGGGGCTTTCTTGGTGTTTTATACAAGACAAAAGGAAGTAGGTAAAAGATGAGAAAGAAGAGTGAGAGGTTCTGTCACTGTATTTGAGGTAAACGACATTATAAAGAGACTAGAATACACTGTAAGCACAAGACACTGCAGTCATGATTTTTAGTGATATCCACTGTGAAGTGTCAGTTTCGTCTGATCAATGTTTGCTTGGTAGTGGTAGAAGATGAATTTAACAAACAAATATTCAGATCTAGGAAGCTGAAATCTGTAGTTTGTCTTCTTCTTAAAATTACTTCAGTCATTTAATCATTGCTTGGAAATATCAATTAGTTTTCTCATTTCACGTATTGGTATTTCCTCTGCTGCAGCTCTGTCTACATTACTTTTCTTAACTGAGTTTAGATTAAATCTCTTATTGTGATCACACAGACAACATTCACAGTGTGAACAGAAAAAAAACTGTTCTTAAAGAACCATCAAAGTTTTGATTTGTCTGGGTAAAAAAGTGCTGTGGGTAAATATAGTTTAGTTTGCAGCATTGTAGGTTCGAACCTGTGACATTAGGAGTACACAACAGTCCTCACCAGGAGCAGATGCTTGTAAGAAGTGTCCCAGCACCAGTCACCCTGACTGACTGACCCAGCTTCACTGCCATTTTAAATCTGGATTAGTTATGTAACAGGGATTTATCTCTCTCTTAAACAGGGATCTTGCACAGCTCTCCCTCAAGATACAACCAGATTGTCCTGTTCTACTCCTGCAACCTTTGTCTCTCACACTGTCTGTTTTAATTTCTTCCTCTGTCACTTTCTGCTTTTCTTTCTCTCTCCTTCCCTCACTTTCAGCCCGGCACGTCTCTCTCTCTGTCTCAGCCTTTATACAGATTGCACAATCTGGTACACATACTATAGTTTATACACAAATGGGCACAAAGTAAATGCACAAGAGTCTCTGCAGCCGGTCACTCATTATTTACCAAACACTTTGATAGATTTTTCCCACGATTATTCTCCCACAAAGATGAGATGCCACGTCTTGCCCAGGGGCATCTTGGCATCAGTTTCTGAGGGAGGAGCAGAGTGTTACTCACCGAAAGAAAGGCAAGGTCATAATTTATATAGGACACCTCCAATTCTCCAGACACAAAACATTTACATAATTAGTGCTTTGCAGCAGAGGACAGGCATGCATCCAAGCATATTTTCAACAGATGGCCTCAAAAGAGAAAAGTATCTAGGTAAACAATTGTGCAGCTACCTATTCTTTCAGTAACATAATGTGTGTGTGAGGAACAAAGAGTTGCTGAAATGAGATTTAGCAGAAATTACCATTTTATTACCATGGGAATTATTTGGATTCCATTCATTCATAAATGCTGAGTCACACTTGAGTTATTATCTGTGCCGTAATCTTCTTGTAGTTTAGAGGTGACATATTAGACTGTGGCAGTCAAAAAGCTGAGGCACAGTGTCTAAACGTGTATTTAATCTGCAGCCGGGTCACACTAAAGTAGATTTTGTTCTAAGTAAGAAAAAAAAATCCAATGAAATCTCACTGCTTGCTCCTGCAGACCACCCTCAATTCCTGGAATAGAGGTGGCCAGGTTTGTAAAGGAGGCTCGGACTGCCAACTGAAAATAGCAATAGCAACACCTAGAGGCCATGTAAGGGAAGTGCAAACTAAATGGTACCTGGCAGTCCTGTTGGGTGGAGTATATGTCCTTCAGAAGGTATTCAGATATTCACAGCCATCATGAGCTGTATGTGTGTGCATGGCCCTTTTTTGTGGCATGTTAAATACAATAATCAACTCTCTAAGTCTGAAAGAAGGACATATCTACATATTATATGTTCAGAAGATCCACCGAGGACACAGTAGAAAAAGAAACAACCCACATGACTTTTCGGTGACAGTGGATGGCAGAAAAGTGACAGACAGCCGCCAGAGTTTTTATAATATGTTTTTTGTACAGTACATAATCAGTTAACTGTAATTTTGGGATCTTGTAGATCTTAGGATAATTATCTGTCATTACATTTATAATTGAAACCTCACATTCAGTGTTTCTTCAATGATATTCTCGTTATACTGTAGTAGAATCAAGTAAGTACTAAGTTCAAGTGTCCTGTAAAGGTCGTACAAAACAAAACGGTTAACATGTAAACAGAAGTTATGAAATGTCGGCACAAAGACTAAATAAAAGGTTTTAGTGGTTGCAGTGAAGGTCTTACTGTTATGTAAAAGGAAAAAATAACTTGTTAAAACAATTGTACATTTTAGTGATATTAAGCAGTGAAGACCTGGCTCTCTTCTCTGAAATCACTCCCTCTTCATTTGTTTATCCTTCTCATTTGTTTTGTTGGTGACGTTGACATTTTGTTGTTTCCCATCCATCCAGGGACGTGCACAGACATTTTGAAGAGGCAGTTGCCCTTACCTGAAAAAATAACCATAACCCCATTGTCCGTATGTTAACCAGCTATCCAAACATGACAAGCTGCACGTTGTTCAGAAACACATGGAGATTTTTATTCACAGGGTGTCCCATTGATTATACTGTCGATGATCATTTCTACATCTTTAAATGACCAGCGCCCTCACAGCGGCAACAATATCAAGTTTAGATGCTACAGTCACAGGATGGAGGGAACAGGACATCCCTTTGCATCACCTATTCTATGGATCTCGGCCACCTCATCTCTGTTTGATAAAAGTTTGGATGATACCAATTTAATTCATTTGGACTTAAGCATTAATGGGCTTTTCGTTATGGGACCTCAGCAGCAACACAACATTTATTTTGCTCCAGGGGGCAGCGCAGCCATAGAAGGCAAACGGGCTGTAGCTCGGCCTTGTGCACGTCCTTGCATCCATTCAGTGTTCCAGTGTAGTAAGTGTAGGTGGGTGATGATCCATCTGTGGTTTGAAGATGAGTTGTCGTGTTCTGTGTTGTGACTGGTTGACGTGGATTGACTGACAAAGCCCCGCTGCTTCTTGGTGTATTAAAACATAAAGGGGTGGGTTTGGTGGGAAAACGTTGGCCGATTGATTCCTAACAGATACGTTTGTCTTCTTCTTGAGGGTCACAGACGAACCTGAGAGAATCAGCAGATCTCCGGTCACAAGGTGAGTACGCATTTCCATTTCTCCAACACTGACAACCAAAGAGCAGAATAGAGCAGATAGAATAATGTTAAATTTTATGTGTCAGCAGCAATCTACTTTTCTTAATTCATCCATCAGTTTATCATTTACTTAAACAATTTAAAGGCCATAAGATTTTTTTTGTGAGACTCATCAACAGCTGCAGTTAATTGAAGTAGTATGACTGTTGTAGCATGTGTTAATCTGTAAGTAAAATACATAAACATGGATTTGTTGAATACAGTAAACCACTGTGTTCCCTCTGCAGCTGTAAATGTTTCATATTCAGGTACTGAAGCCTGATCAGAAGTCTACTCTTCTTCTTATACACGAGTCACACATGAGATGCATTATATGTCCAGCACAGATCCTGGACCGTGCAACTCACATGTTCACACTAAAATCAATTTATTTTTGTGACTATTATTTTTAATAAATGTTTTTCTTTCATGTGGAGCTCAAGGAGGACTCAAGGAAATACAATAAAATAAATTTGAAACTGCTAATGCAGAGAATGGGAACTGTGTGGTCACTAACCTGAATATATTCTCATTAAAGTAGAAAAAGTATGTATACTGCTCTGTCTGTTGATTCACATCAAGAACTTTCGAATTGCTTTATACACCCTGCACACATTCCCCGTATACCTGTGAACCCATGGCTGCACGTGGAGACCCGTTATACACAACAGTACACAGAAAGCCAAATATCCAGTTTATCCAAATATTTACTATTGCAGAGAGACGATGATGAAGATGATTAGATTAAAGCTGCATACAATAAAACAAATTAACAATGTAAATTACATATTTTATACTTATTTTCAGCTTTCAATGGTTTAATTTCAGTTACATACCAAAACATCTATGGACGGTCACAACATTTCCGAGGCTTGTGAGCCATAGGTTTCTAGTCCTGTTGATTTCTTCTGCTCTAATCTTAATTATACTATAATTTTTCACAGTTATCAGTTTGTCTTGTGTACTTCTCAGCCCCAACTGCTTCAGCCCAGTCTCAGTCTCAGGTTAAAAGCAGCAGGTAAACCAGTAGCACCAGGCTAACATTAGACAACAGACTGTGGTGTGACCATAGAGGCTAATGGCTCCTTGTGGTAGATGATGCCTGTGGGTAGAACCCTGAGCTTTTGATATGAAGAAAATAAAGGAATTATAATTTTTAAACAACAGCTTAATCCCTGAAAGTCTTTATTCTCACCAGCAGGTTGATGTTTTAAGATTTTGTGTTGTTTGTTATTTTGTGTGATTCTAGTAATCAGTATTTAATGAATTTATCAGTATAGTAAGTTATTATTTCTATACATTACAAACTGACATGACGAACAAATAGAATAAATGAATTATCAGTCACAGCTTGACCCATGTCTCACATAACGATTCATTTGAGGTGCGTTTGATTTACTTATCCTTTTGGTGTTGTACATCTCTAGTTTAAAGGTCAGAGATGTTAGAAAATACACCTCAGTGTGTCCCAGGTAACTATGTAGAAATGTAAAAATCCAACAATATATTATACTAATATTTGTTCTTCTCCTCCCCCCTCCCCTCACATCTCATACATTCATGTTCATAAAACCACACATTCACTCACATTCATGCTCCTGTGATCTGCCCTTGCACCTCTCTCTTCTCTCCATGTTTATTAACTCCATCCTCCTCCTGTAAACATCCCCTCCACCTCGCTCTGTCCTTTTTGATTTAAACCTCCCTACATTTCCTCCTGTATCCTCTTCTTGCATCGCCCCCTTCCTTTTCCAGTCGCCATCTATCTGGGCATCAGAAAGCGGCCGAGCCCCGGACCCCCCGATGCGGCTGGGATGTGAGGGTGCGGAGCCCCCGCGATCCGGCCGAGGTGGTGCTAGCGCTGCGTGAGGCGGCGCAGGGCTGTGGCTGCCAGGTCCACCTGGCCGGACCTTTCCTCCTGTCCTGCACCCACGGAGCAGCCGGCGCCCGTGTGGCCTTCGAGGCCGAGGTCTGCCAGCTGCCCAGCGGGCTGGGCCAGAGCAGCGGTGTGAGGTTCAAGCGCCTGTGGGGGGCACCGTTAGCCTTTAGAGACATCGCCACCAAAGTGTCCAAGGAGCTGGAGCTCTGAGGGCAACAGGAGGCGGGGCAGATTGATGACAGACAGGACAAGTTGATGCATGAGGAGGGAAGAGGAGGAGGAGGAACAGTGAGGCAGAAAGCATCACCTCCTCCTCATCATCCCTGGGCTCCACCTCATCTGATGCGGCTAGCGATGCCTCGCCTCCGCCAAAGACCCTCTTCTTCTGATGCCACCAATCACAACCAGACAAACTGATGCACAGACACGGATAGACCGCCATCGGCAGACTTATGATGACCATGACTTTGGAGCTGTCAGTGACCTACGACCCCTGCTTAAAACACGCTGCCACCTCCATATGATGTGAGCCCATGGAGTCAAACAGTCTGTTTTTGTTTGTTAGTTTTATTTTTTCATGTTTTCTGATAAGGATAGTGTTGCAGACAATGACGGAGGTTGATAATTCTGTTGTTGTTGTCATCGTTTTTCCTATTGTATCATATTTGTCATCATTCCTTTTTAAAGAGCTGCTATTTAAAGAAATGTTTTCTGTGTATTAAGTTTATGTTCTTTCTTCAGTGCTTTCAAACTGGGCAGGAGTTTGACATCTGTTGTCCTTGGCAGCAGACGTCACATCTTTAGGAAGCGAGGGCGCAGTCTGACCTCGAGCCTCTAGAGGAAGACATGCAGAGATGCAGATACTTGTGAGACTGAATGAAGCATTACAGCCTTTCTGCCCATAGATTCATAATGCCCATTTTACTGCTCACTTGGCATTTTTATGTTTGTTTGTACCATAATTGGTAAAATGTTGCTTCTCTACCTGCTATCCATGCCGAAGTCTCTGTGTGTCGATAGCTGGCAGGTGAGCTGTTTACAGGTGAGCAGAGCTGCCTAGTGAAAAAGGATAACCTGAGTGAGTGTATACCTATTCCCATTTGTCCCCTTGCTACCTTTACTAACGAGCAACAGTCCTTTCAAAAAAATGTAAAATTAATTAATTACACAATTTTTTGGTAAAAATACAAAGAAAAAATTTCTGCCAGCTGAAAAAAACTGGATTAAAATGTTATTCCTATATTTACTTAACTGGAGTTTCTGATCTGGAGTTGAATGTTTGCCGGCAGAAAGAGCCACTTTACATTAATTTACTTGAAATGCCTCAGCAGGTTTAATTCATTTAAAGATTCAAATTAAAATCGATTATTCTAAGTGCTAATCTAACTATTTGTTCAAGTCAATTAAACTAAACTACCTTTTTTACCCGTAGCCACACATAGAACAGATTATATTAATGGTCAAATTATTCGAAATATAACGATATGATGAACAGATTTTCACTTCTCTTCCCCCAAAGGCAGACATTTAAAAACCTGGCCGACATGAAGCTGAAGCCTTTACTCGTTTATTATCAAACCGTTTTTCTCTTCAGATTTGAATCCCAGTTAAAGTGTATTTTTAAACCTTTAACCTTTTTTATAATATTTGGTCTCTCCTTTCAAAAACATTTTTCTCATACATGATTAGAGTAGCTCATACTGGTTTAGAATAAATGGAGGAGTAGCTTGCTCTGGCAGCACTTTGGCAAAACAATATTACAGTCGCCATCGCTTTCCTTAAATGTAGTGCAATACAGCCACAAAGCCAAGAATCAAGACTTGAATACACATTGATTAACACCTAATAGGGCTCTTTTTTTGATTTATTTTTTAAATTTTTGATATTGTGAATTTGTTCTTAAGATCATTGAGCACTTTTTTTTAGTCAGGACTGTTCTGGCAGATTAATTTGTATTTTCTGTTTGTAAATTTTTAAAAGCCGCATTGTCTCACACGTTTAAAGCCCACTGAAGTGAATAGATGATATTCTAAATGCCTTCTCTTTATTTATAACTTAAACTTCTTGGCATCGTTCTGGAGTGATGATTTCAGGTTTTTCGGGTAGAGGTGCTGTTTGGTTTCAGTTGTGCCACAAAGCCATGTGGTACCACATCTCTGAAAAAACAACAAAAGTTTTGTCCACTGTTATTTGCATTTGTTTTTTACGTCCATAACATTTTTGACAGATAGAGACTTCAATCAGACTGCAGCTCTGCTAAAACGTTGATGACTGTTGACCAATCAGTTTCCGTGTATTACTGTAGGAGGTGTATGACTGTTAACCAATCAGACTCCTGTCTTATCAAGCCACTGTATAATTTCAAAGCATGTGACATGCGCAGCGATGAGGCAGTATTTTCAGATCAGAATGACCTCGAATGACCTTTTGACAAATTGGATTCTCTGATTTTCTTTTATAAATACTCATTACAAAACAAAGCTACAAAGTCCTCCATCTATTAACACTGACGACTCCAAATTCAAAAGGTTGTTGTACTTGTATTGTAACTCTATAAAGCCAAGCAATTATAACTTGTACTTCTGAAGTATGCAGCATCTAACAAAACACATGTATACAGTAAAAGGAACAGTTAGATGATCCAGCAGATTTGAGATCTTTACGGCTGTGAAGGTCTGCAGGAGTTTCTGTTTAACGGGAGATTTCAGCCGCAGCAGGTCTCCACCACTGTCTGAAAATGTGAAGCTGTGATTTAGGGCTAGTTTTTATTTTGTTTAGGTTTTTTTTTGTGCGCGCGCGCGTGTGTGTGTGTTCAACTGGGCCTCACTCTGAACCTGTTCTGTAGATACAGTTAGGGCCACGCTTTAAGGCTACAGTTCTGTTGTATAGTGTGTTTGAAGCCGTTGCTGTTATCAACATAACTTAACTTATGGGCTGAAATTACAGAAATGATCGACCTGCAATCCTGCATGTCTCCTAGGAAATAATGTGTGACACAAAAATAAAGACTTCAACCTCTTTCATATTTCATGTCTTTTTTTTCCCCCTCTCTCTGGAATGGATTTAATGTCTTTGGCTTTGACTGTTGAACTGATTTGTGTGTGTGTCCAGAGAAAGCTAAGGATTATGTTTACACACATTTGAAAATGTTCATGTAAGCACTGCACGCATCACAGCCAGTCTGTAGATCCAACATAAAGAAAACATGAGAGGAGGTTTGATTGTTACATGGGGCATAATTTAATTGTCCAGTTATATTTTACAACCAAAAAAAAAAATTTTCTTTCAGTGTGTATACATAGCCACGACCAGACTATGCACGGATTGATCCCAGGATGTTACAGAGGAAATGGGAAGAAAGATGATTAAAGTGACAGTGGATTAGAAAGAGGAACCAAATGAAAGGCAGGAAAGGAAAGGATAAGTGAGGCTGACAGAAATAAGTAAGAAAGAAAGGAGCAGAGAGAAAAGTGGAGTGTCTTCTTGATGGAAAGAAGTAGGCAGAAAGTAGCCAGTTGGCCGAAACCAGTAAAATAACTTTACAACAAGGCTACCTGTTCATTTTTTATAATATAAAAAAACAAACACAGACAGTCATTCAGTCATTGGTTGTCTGTCCACTTTACTTCTGGGCAGGGATCATGCCATCGATGGCCTCTCCCTTCTCGAGCTTCTTCTCCATCTCAACCATCAGCTTGACACCATCAACCACCAGCTGCACCTGCTCCACCTCAGAGGAGCCCAGACGGTCAGCGTTGGAGATGTCAAACACACCACCGACGGAGGCTGTGTCCACACCACCTGGAGGAAAAAGAAGGGGAGAAGAGTAAGTCCTCTGCCTGAAGTGCAGTAGCAGTGTGGGATACTGTCTCCAGATTATCACCAGAGATACATGATATCCACATATAGAAGATTTTTGTTAAATAAATAAAAAAACTAAAATATCATAGTCACATCGGCTGAAACTAAAGTTTATACTTTGGATAAGAAATAGTGACTCCTTTCATTTATAATGCTACTAACTGAAACAAATACTGGAGATCATACAAGCTAATAGGTTTAACTGTGGAATTCATTAATGATAGTATTTTTTGTCTTCTTTTAGTACCTGTGCCACGCTTCTGCAGACGCAGCCTGGTCAGGATCTCCTCGAACTTGGCGTGTGTGCTGAGCTTGGGCAGCTTGACGTGCACACCACCACGCAGACCAGTTCCCAGGTTAGAGGGGCAGGTCAGGACGTAACCCAGATGCTCGTTCCACATGAAGCCATGGTTGTGCTTCTTGAAGATCTCCTCAATCTGACCAGTGAAGAGGAAAGAACAAAATAATAATGCATGATTAGATTAGACGGATGTCACTGAACTCTAGCTCTGTGAACAATTAACAAGTTTCACTATGAAACTGTATAGCTGTGTATTTATGTTACATTACATATACATCATTTCATGCATTACCTTCTGCAGGCCAACACAGAAGCGTCTGAAGACCTCCTTCATGTTGCCGCCCAACTGCATGGAGATGACACGCAGGTGATCCTCCTCGTTCACCCAGACCAAGAAGCTCTTGTTATCGTTGTGCCTGGAGGAAGAAAATCCAGGATGTCAAGCCACTGTAAGAGGCAGTGTATGCTGCAGCTGTGCTTTGGTATGCATGACACACTTTAACAGATGTTTGAAAAGACGAATAATCAGGATTGTCATATTGCAGCTAAAGGCTGACTTAAGAAGAGCAGATGGGAGATTTTCTAAACTGAGAGAATCACAATAAAGTCTTACTTGTAGTGAGATTTCATTGTGTGTGTCTATTTGTCTCTCACCAGATGCCTCTGCCATCGGGCCAGTCACGGGCCATACCAGCGCAGGTCAGCAGGGGAGACACGGGCTTGTCAAACAGGAAGTGATCAGCGATCAGCTGCTCCTGCTCAGCATCGGTCATGCCGTTCAGGGGGTAGTACTTTCCCTTGAACTCACCCTCCAGGCTGGCGAGGGCTGTGAGGAAAGAACCAATGAATGCAGACAGAGAAAAAGAGTCAGCCTCTGATGCATGTACTAAAAACACAAGATTACATTTTGTCGTATGTTTAACATTCACCCTCAATAGACAGCTTCTCAATGGCTCTGCGCTCTCCACGGCTGTTGTGGGGGGGCAGGGTGAATCCCTTGATGCTACGGCCGGTACGAACACGGCTGGACAGCACATAGTTGGGGTCCAGGTCATCACCACCCTGAGAGAAGTAGAAAAAAAAAACATCAGATACATTATTGTTATATTGTTGCCAGCAGGTTGTACAAAGGGCTCAGTGTGTGTGCTGTGCAACAATACAATCATGTGTGTCTTGACTCCTCACCTTCAGGTTCTCGAAGTTCAGGTCGGTCTTGTGCTTGTCGGTGGGCTTGTATCCACCGTGACGGTCGGAGATGATTGGGTCCAGCAGGTCCTTGAAGTACTCGTAGGACTCCTCATCACCAGCAACGCAGCCGACGGTCATGATGAAGGGGTGACCTTGAGGACAATGAGGAGAAGGTTGGTAACATTGTTAGCTAGTTCAACTTTATATAATCATGGCTGCAATTTAGCTACATAGTGTTGGCTCCAGATCATTTATGTCTCCCTCTTGGCTGCTGTGTGTTAATCTCTATGTTGATGATTTGCTCTTTCTTACCAGGGTTGTCAACACCAGTCTGGATGACGTCATCCACGGTGAAGCCACTGGGGGTGGACTTGCCTCTCAGCTTGACCATAGATCTCCTTGTTCAGCACCTACAGCGGATGACAGCCAGTACAGGTCAATGAAGATACAGTCAAATGATTTCCTCTGTCAAGTCTTTTAAGTTGTGCTAAGTGACAATAAAGTATCATAAAATCTCCACAAAAGCAACAATGAAAACATTTTTGTTTTAAATAACTTGTCATGCTTGAAAGTGTTCGGTATTGGACGTGTGTCGGGGTGTGTGGTCATGGATAGACACATCTCAGGAGGGTTTGTACCTTGGCCATGTGGTTGTTGTGCTGGGAGAGATCGGGGAACTCGTCATCGACGGAGAACTTCATTTTGTAGTCATTGTGGCAGTTCTTTGCCATGGCTGCGATTCTTACTCCGTCTAAAAAGGGACAAGAAAAAGAAGACAACAGGTTATTTCTAAGAATCTGTAATGCTTGTAGACTCGTATGGTGAAACTTGAGTATAAAAGAAGATAATTATGAGATATTACAGACTTTTCTTATTGGCTATATGTGTTTGTCAAGTATAATTTGTTGTGTCCTTGTTGAGGCAATACAACAAGAAATCCAGCATAATGATCCAGGGAATACCATTTTTCTTTTCTGGAATCTCCCCAAGCTTTTCAAGTGTCTTTTCAATGAGTCTTCTGGTGAAGAGAAGACACCTTCTCATTGTGTAGCTCTTTCTTTTTCTTAACCGTCTCTCTCTCTCTCTCTCTGTCAGCTGTGCTGTCTACATGCTTTTCTCCCCGCTTTCCTGCCCGTCGCACTCTCTCACCACCTGTCTCCCCTTCACACTGCAGTTTATTAATAGTATGGCTGTGCCCCCTGGTGTCCCCCACCTCTCCAATCTCTGCAGGCATTCACATTTCTAGTTTCTAGCACATTATGATGAATGACTTTCTCTTCTCTCCCATCTCATTCAGCCTCAGACAAATGCAAACGTATATAATACATAGATACAGAGAAAAAGTACCAGAAGCAATAAAACCTTTGAAAGAGATTTAAAAAATATATATTTTTTAAGACTGAAAATTGCACAAAAATGCTTAAAAAGTACAAAAACTGCAGGTGATTAAATAAATTGGTCTTATGACATAGTTTGGTTTTATAATGTGTACAATGTCATGTCTAAATTTTAAATAATATAAATAAATAAATATGAAAGTCTCTAAAAAAGTAAATTCTTACAGCCACACATGTCAGATTTGAAACTTATTGATCTGGTTCTTCAGATCAAAACATAAATTACTCTAATGCCATTTTTTAAACTCTGAGCAAAAATCCTCAAATCTACAGCTGCAGAATCAGTCGGAATAGACATGAGGAGTCAAGAATAGATTTACAACTGCCTTCATCATTCTGTATCTATTTACAAGCGGATCTCTCTCTCTCTCTCGCTCAGAGGTCAAATCTCCTTCAGTCGCTTGAGGTGTAGGTGATTAATGACACCTGGTACATGGAAAGGTCAAAGCATTGCGTGACTGTCAGATGGCTCCACAAATTCCATGACCAAATCAAGCGCTCCTAAACTATTCAAAGTCACACTCGGAGCCTGCCCTGCTGGTGTCAGCAACAGCTGACAAATAGTCACAACTGTTCCAGTGACACTAAATCACCTTATAATGTAACTATCCTTTCATCAGCAGACGAGTACCACACAGGCCGAGAAAACCAAGACTATCAAGTCTTTCAAAAAAAAAAAGTTTCACTATTGTGTGTACAAGAATAATCAGAGGTGATCAGGGAGATTTTAGAAGATTCCGTATCCAAAAATATGTGCAAAGCTTTAGAGGAATCCAAGACAAAAATGCGAGAAGATAAACTTTTCCTGGCTCCAGAGTTCACCAATAGAGGAATCTGACAGATATTTGGTTAAATGGTTTGGTCATGGACAGGTACTCCATACTTACAAATCACTACAATCTCTCCCATGGATTTACCGAAAGCCTGACTAAGCCATTGTTTTGCTTTTTTACCTGCTTAGGAGAAAAGGAAAGAGGTAACAGATCCCGGGATCAAGTCCTGTCCACCGAATGTAGGGGTTGCCCAACTCTGCCAGGTGATGGACTAAAGCTTTTATACCCAGACCTCTGTCCCTATTGGATGACTAGAGTGGGGGTCTCCTCATTTGATTGGCTACAGGGGGTCTTCTGTGCCCGGGTGAGTTTCTAAAAGGCAAGAACCAACATCACACAACACTCGAGACGAGAGACAGGACAACAGCTGCAGCGGTCCAACCTTTCACCTTCTGCCTGCTGGTGGCTGATTCATAGCAGCCTGCAGGACAGAGCAGTGGTGGACAGGAGGGTACAGAAGCACATGCATGCTCCCCCTACATTATACATTATATATTAGATGCATGATGCACACACAGGAGTAAATGTAGAAATTACTTCAGTTCTTTCTACAATGGAAACATTACAGAGTTTCAGTTATTACAGAGTCCAAATGTTAAAACCAGAATTTCATAAAAATACACATGTCAAATATGTACTGTAGAGTAGAATATTAATTAATAATAGAGTAAGTACGGTTGTTAAGTATGCTAAATAATAATTCATATCTTTGCTGCTATTTACTTAAATATGATTCAAATGACTTCCAGTGGAGAGGGTGTGCAGCTTTAATTTTTCACTTGGTTAATTTATGGATGCAGGTGGATTTAGATTTGGACACATGTGTTGGCATACATATCTATATATATGTATGCACATGTACTGTACTGAATCTCCCCTCTGTGTTTCAAAACGGTTCCCTGTAAGTTGAAGAAGCAGAGTAACCTCAGTTCTGTCAGCCATCATATTTAGGAGTTAAAATAACCACTTTGTCCTTGATTACATCATCGTAATATCCATGATCACAGATTGGATTACACGGAGCAATGGCCCTCTCACCTACCGAGATGTCTGCATGTGTGAGTTTAGGATATGCATTACTGCTCCCTGTATAAAATGTCAGGTAGTGGTGCATAGTGACAGGCTGTCCAAACTTTCAGCATATTTTTGAATGTGAGTATTTGTAAGTTTTACAGCTTTCTCAGCAAGTCTTGTCCTGTATGTGTCTTCCTCGTGTTTTAGGTTTAGTCTGGGCTCAGAGAGGTTTATACTCTGAGTGAGATCTGAGTCCAGCTCCTCACTGTATGAGTACCAGTGTGATTATGTGATCCCCCGCCCCCTCTCCTCCTCCTCACTGGAAATATGATAGACTGTAATAGACTGTAGCACAGTAATCAACCCACAGACAGATATTAAATCATGTGACAAAGTACAAATTGCTGAGTGGCACTTAGAGAAGCTGTGACGCAGACAAAAGTCTCATATAAGATTCAGGTTCCCCTAAAACACAACAGAACAGTCAGATATTATGGAGACTTTATATTTCATAACAATGCATACTGTCATATTCATAACACAAGATAAATTACAACAGATTGTAAAGATCTCTTAGAAAACTGTAACATCACTCCCTTTACCTACGAGACAAACGATGATTAAGTGTGGGTGTGAAGTCTGGAGCTGCCCATAGTGTGTGTGAATGTGAGCATGAATGGTTGTTTGTCTGTGTGTGTCAGAGAGACAAACTATGTGTCTCCTGGGATGAAATGGCGACGTGTCCAGGGTGTAACCCGCCTCTCACCCAGTGTCAAGTGGGATCATCTCCAGCCCTCTGCTATAAGGATGAGCAGTTATCAGAAGAAGAAATATGAACAAAGATGTTGAAATTAGAACAAAGAATAACATTTTTACCTTTATATAGACAATAAATAAAATGTCCTATTATATAATTATTTAACATGTGCTTCAAAGATTGCTTTAACTATTTTATGGTTGGATTCGTCAGTATCAAGTATTCAAACAACATTTATTTTAGCAGAAAAATAACTTGTATTTCCAGTTGTGTGTGCAGAGGAGCTTTGCCTTGTGACTTCAAAACAGAGTAGAAAAACATCAAGTTTCCCCAAAGAATACAAAGATAAAAAAATGCCATTAAAATAATTAATTAGACCAGATTTGCCAGATGAATGATCATTTCACTGCTCACTGCTCTGTTCTGGTGTCCCACAGAATTCTGTTCTAGGCCTGCTGGATATTCATCAACTTAACTTAAGACTATGTGATACACTTATAGTATGTCCTCTTGGACACTCAGCACATACTGACACTTAGCATACATGCTATGTGTGTGGGAGGTGGGAGTTGTGGTTGTATCCATCTTTTCAGCCTTCATTTGTGACTGTTGTGTGGAGAATCACTGTGGTGCTTCGACCTCCTCTAAATGAACACTCAGGCTCCAGTTTCACAGCTGTGGCCTGACCATCCACAGACATGACTTTCCAAATTAGTCTTTCTCCATGTTGCTGCATGTTTGTCACCACATATGCATGAACACACAAACACACACACCTACTCATTACTGCCACAATCAGTCATACAGTGTCTATGTCGTGCACAAAATGATTTAGACAACCACATTCACACAGCCTTGTAATTAGCAAGCAAACTATAAAGTTAATGATCAGTATAAAGCTAAAAACATGTAAGATGAAAAAGAAAATGATGCATTTCATGTGTGACACCAGCGCAGTGGTTGTGAATTACCATCAAGGACTTGTAGCAGCCTAAAAGGGTGTATGCACTCTATTTTATATATAAAGCACAGCTTTACGTCCGACTACATCCTCAACACAAACCCCCATCAATAAATCTCAAAGGTCATGCTGACTGACGTGTGATATGTGCTGTGTGTGTGTCTTCGGCCCATTCAGACCAGTTAGTTCTGTTCTGCTCGTATGCCACTGTGGCACAGATCCAGTATCCCAGTTTAGACTGTCATCCTATCCCCCAGCACTCCCCACACACACACACACACACACACACACAGACCCATACCCCCCTCCTGTAGCCCCAGAACCCTGCAGCTGCCCCAGGGAAACGGGCACTAAGGACAGTTATGTAACCTGGAACATTGTGTAAATCATTTAATGATTCTCATGAGCAGAGTGTGCAAAATTTTAGATGGTTTAATGCTTTTAAGACTTTGAGGACTTTGCATACTGAATCACATGAAAATGAAAGAAGCACATTTGTAGTTTGTTTTTTCTTCCAGAACTGATCCATGATCAGGATGAGGGGAGGAGGAAATGGTTTACATATCAGATTTTTGTTATGGGACACATATGAGATTGTACAGTTGGTGCCATGTATGTAATGGGTGTATATATCCATGCATGCATTGATACTTTCTGAAAGTTTGCTGCAAAAGCCTTGCAATGAATACGATATCTTATATTTTTTTTAAATGGTATTGATTCAACTTAACAGTATTTTTTAAAATTGTTTCTGTTAATGTGTCTATAGCCTAAATGTGTACGTATAGCTGATAAAAATGGTATACATGTAGTATGTGTTTCAATGCACTGTGGTTGTGAGGAATCATACATGTACAGGATCGTAAGATATGCAAGAAGTTTTGCACTCTGATAGTAATGTAGCAGTCACTGAGAAGTACGTATACAATCATTTAGAAACCTTGTTTGAGCTGGCACACAGTCTGATGGCACATTCTTATTCACAGCAAAGGCCTTAGGGATAAGTTGCGGGTTACATGCATTCACACATTCACACATGGGTGTTGCCAGGAACAACTGGCAGTCTTGGCCGCTGGCGGCTTCCACTCTCTCTGCATTATATAAGACCTTGTTGCTGTGTAATTTGTCCTTGTGGTGTTTTGTTCTGGGAGGGAAGGGAGTAATTTGATGTGAAACCTGTAACAAGAAATTCCAGGTTTGGTTTTTTTCCTGAATTTTTATTGTTCATCATGACATCAAAGACTTAACATTAATGTTTTCACCTCACCTAACCTCTTCGTATAAAGACATGACTTCCTTAACTCAAAGGGAAATGAGGTCTTATCAAAGAGATCACAGGTTTGAAATGGACTATCAGTTTCAGACCATCAAGTTCTGAGCCAGAACGTAAAAAAAATCATGTTAACAGTTCGAGGGCCCACAAATAGATGCAGGACTCTGTTGATGTGTGTATGTTGAGTCTGTCACACGGTGCTGGAACGGAATGAATGGGGCTGGGGCTGAATGAGAAGTGACAGTGTTTTATCCAATGACGTGAGGCTTTGTGTTTGTTTGTACAAACAACTGAATAAATTAAAGGTGACGATGTTTGAGTTATTTTCTTTGTTTCATTGCAGCTTCATTTTCTAACCGTCTGATGAATTGAATCGTGATAAGTGAGTTGTGGGTAATGTAGGCAGCCGATTTTGATAAGAAAGAAGAATGTGTAGAGTAAAATTATGTCTCTGATTCTGCTGCATCAATTCTAATCAAGCAAATCAATAAACCTGTTTATAAAAACAAACAGTGTATGTTGCATTACATTGCAATGCATGATATGTCATGCACCGGTTAAGGTGTTGCATTCTCATAGTGATGAAATAAATCGGATGTGTTGTATTACCTGAGGGAATCACGCTATTGATTGTTCTCCCATCCGCTCTGCACCGAGCAACATTACACAGATGTAACTAATATATCTTGTTTGTTTTTTTAATGTCTGTGATTTCGGTGTGTATTTTGTGAATGTGATAGTGGTGAGCCTACATTGAAACATGATCTACCTGAGTAACCCGTGACGGGGGAAGGCAGACATGTGGTTGCGGGGTGAACTGTGGATTTCTATCTTTAGTGCTGCCTCACCAGGTCCCCCGATCTCTAATACCAGTTCTCCCGATTGAATTGCATCGACTCAGCTGTCAGTCTTGTGTCCCTCTGTCCATTCATCTGTTCACTTGACCACATAGATAAAGCGTATATTTCTTTACTGCAGCTGCAGGACGGATGTGAAGAGGACAGACACTGAACAGTAAACAACTTGGATTTAATCCATGACTAGCAGTGTGGAGCATGCATATTGTTTGTTTAATCTCAAGTTTATCTTCAGATTATCAGACATACTGTTGTGCTGGGTGTGTACCATTGTTTCCATTCATTTTATGTCGTTCATTTCTAATTTTACATCAGTGGCATGTTCCAAAGACAGCTGTAACTTTAACTCTGCAGTTCTTCTCTGATGTGTGTGTTTATGTGTTGCTCATGTATAACTACATGCATATGTGTGTGACTGCACACAAATACAAAGGTTTTCACGTATACACACACACACACACATCCGACTGCAGAGTGCACCATCATTCCTTTCTTGTTTCAGCTGTTTATTGGGCGTCAGCAGCAGCAGTGTTGTGTTGCCAGTGTGAAGTGCGACTGGCTGCATCATCTCAGCATTCATCTCATTTTGTGTGCTTAGCAGCCTCTAACACACACAGACACACAGTCACACACACACACACACACACACACACACACACACACACAGACATAACATCAGAAATGAATTGAAGATGCTTCTCGGACCTTCTGTCAAGAATCTTTAGTATAATATGTGAGAATAAAAATGTCGATAAATAATAAAGGATGTCATGTTATTTTTAGTGTTGACTTTCCTAATGATAGCAGTGCTGCTAATGTGTCCTCAGAGTGGTATGCTGCAGCTCTGCAACTGTGAGGCAACATCACAATGAAACAGCCTGATACATTCAACTATAGTCAGCTGTCTCATTTATCTGGTATGTGTGTGTGTGTGTGTGTGATACAGTAAGGTACAAAATGAATGAGTGAGCGACTAGGGATAACAAATTAAACATAACATGAGATACAGTATTTAAATTAATCAGAATATCAAAGAAAACAGGAATCCAAAAAACATGTTTACTTTAATTTGAGTCAATACGCATTGAGTCAGCTCTGTACATAAGAACAAGACGTAACAGTTATTATAAAGGTCAGCGAGGTTTATGAAGAGGTTTCAGAGAGCTGAGCTGATTTAGCGAGGATTAACTTTTCACTCCAGAGATTTTTGCACCCTCTGGTCTAAGAACACTGCTTATTCCAGCGTCAGCCTTACAGAAGAGTCAGTATTTAGGAAAGTGCACAAGTAAAATAAATGTATATAATTGAGAATTATTGCGATAAGTGGAATATGCATAGGGAATATAAATATAAATATTTTCACTGCAGCACATGGACAGATGAAGTTGTTTCTATTTTCTGCAGTGAAGTGAGAGAATGAACTATGACCCACCGAGCTTCATGAGGAATCCGTGGGGCCCTGCATAGCTCAGTGGTACTAAGTGAGAAGTCCAGCTCCAGACTTTAATTGTGGTTTCATACCATATTTTGTCATCTTCTCGTCCCAGGAAATACCTTGATCTCAGTCCTGAAAAATAGCACTGATGCATATCACAGGTCCGATGTCATCCTGTATGTCTGTGTGTTCCTCCAGCACTTTTCTTCTTCTTCTTCTTCTTCTTGTCATATTGTGTGCTGGCCAAGATACACAAATACAGAACATAAACCTCTTTACAAAAACATCCCAGTAATCAAGGTTTGTATCAGGACAAGACAAAGAAGTCACACTTGTGTATAAATATACTGATGCGTTTGAAGAGTGTCAGCTAAGATCCTTGTTTTTTTTCCTGAAATGCAAAAAAAACTCACTTTCCCATGATCCTCTTCTCTTCTTCGCTCCTCTACCTCAGCTGCATATGACTAGGAATAATTGATCATTTGCCCTGCTGTCTAAGGAGCACTCTGTTTCAGATATCAGCAGTCTCCCAGTGGGCTATGACAAATGTAAGTGACTGTGTACAGTTTGAATTACACCCATCATTAATGCTAATGATATAAGTATTTTAATATCTGAGCTGCTGTCATCAGCTGGTGGTCTCCAATTTTCTCAGAGGCAAGAGTGTAAAGTTGTCTCCTGTGGCTATGAACAGGACAGATTGTTTATTTATTAAATTATTTAACACTGATGTGCAACAAACTCATACATACCGCTTATTATTGAGACCTAAGACCTGAAGACTAAAATAATTTCATTGTATTGTCAAAAACTGCCTAGTAACACAGATGAAATTATTTTAATTTGTCAAATTCTTTGTGTTTCGTACTTTCAGATAATTTCTGATTTAAACCAGAATATCGATGAACATTACATGGAGCATAGACTTGTTTTATTAAATGAAAAAAGATTTTGTAGTATGTGCTATATTTCTACCTCATTTTGATTTAAATACTGAAAGTAATTCAGCAAACAATTTTAAACTTGAACGTCCGTTAGAGTAAAACGCATTAAAGCGAGACCTTTCATTACATTGTGCTCCTTTTTAAAGGGTGAAGAGGTTAAGGTGACAGGTGTCAGCAAGACGTGTTAAAAACATCCATTACTGCCTAAATGTTTTTGCATCTGTTATAACATTTGTTCATCAGTGTGTACTCAGCTGATCTGCAGCATGGTTAGGAACTGAAACAGAAACTCTCTTCTCAGCAGTTTGTTTGAAGGAGCTCCAGAAGTCTCTTTTCTTATAGCCTGCACCTACATACATCATCTGGCCTTTCACTGCAGAGCTGCTATCTCATTTCACCGTCTCTGATTTCTGAGTGAGAACCCAATCATTTGACCCAGATCCCAGCCCTGACCCTCCAACATAAATATGTAGTGGGAATCAGGTATTAGACGGTTGTTTGCAGGAAGCCCAGAGGACTGGAGGAGTTTCCCCAGAGACCAGTGACCTTATATGGTCAAGGCCTGCCAGCATGTCCTGCCCAGTCAGTTGTTGGTGTTTCTCTGCCTACCTGACAGCTGAGCCGTCCATCAACCTGCTCATATAACTGTCTTACACAGGCACATGCAGCAGAAAACACACACACACACACACACACACACACACACACACACACACACACACACACACACACACACACACACACAAAGACAGTCTGTTTGTAGAGCTGCTCACTGTAATTTTATTAAACTAGATTTTAAAGTGGATCTGATTTATTCATTTATTGACGTATCTTCATCCTGGGAACCTGCCTGACTGTGTTTAAAGTGTAAGAAAAGTAGATGAGGTGACGGTAGCTCCCTCTAGCTTTAGTGTATTTTACTCTCTCCAACATTGTGCTATTCCAGTTTATGTTTTCCTCATGTTAGTATATTAATGCTCTCTCTCTCTCTCTCTCTCTCTCTCTCTCTCTCTCTCTCTCTCTCTCTCTCTCTCTCTCTCTCTCTCTCTCTCTCTCTCTCTGTCTATTATTATTGTCTACCTTATTGTCACTCTACCTTTGTGTCTTTGATGTATTGGATGATGTACTCTCTCTCTCTCTCTCTCTCTCTCTCTCTCTCTGTCTTTCTCTGTCTCCCCCTCTCTCTGTCTATTATTATTATTATTATTAGTCTACCTTATTGTCACTCTACCTTTGTGTCTTTGATGTATTGGATGATGTACTCTGTCTCTCTCTGTCTGTCTGTCTGTCTGTCTGTCTGTCTGTCTGTCTGTCTGTCTGTCTGTCTGTCTGTCTGTCTCACTCACTCACTCACTCACTCACTCACTCACTCACTCACTCACTCACTCACACACACACACGCACACACACACGCACACACACACACACACACACACACTTGAAGCACTCAAGTGCTCTCTAAACCTAAGCCCGTTAGGGCACATGTCCAAAATGTGAAAAAATGAAGAGTTTGTCATAGAACTAAACCAAATACATCACTGGAAACGTCTTGACCTGGAGAGTAACATATATCAATTTGAAGGTTCTCCATTGTTCCTGCTTTGAGATTTTGACCTTTGAACCCTAACCTCAGGGCATATTTGAAGGCTTATAATTACGAGACAAAAAAGGTTATAGACATGAGACCAACTGTTATAAAAAGGTGTTGACATGGGCTATAATGTGAGCATAGTCACCAAGGGGTTGAGGGGGGGGCACTGTAGGATATGGTGAAAAAATTAAAAATCCCCCATTGAGCAAGACAATATTTAAAGTCTGATGCCAAAAATGTGTTTGACATCCACTCGAACCCCTGAAATGCCACCAATGAAATATTTACAACTTACAATTTTAGAGAAAACCCTAGATTTCCTTAAAAACTACAATTCCCTAGACACCTCTTTAGTATTTGTGTTGATGTCAGCACCCGAGTTGTAGTTCCTCTGTTTTAGGGTTCTGCTAGGGTTTTGAAAACATATATCTACCCAATATATCAAAAAGCACACCATGCCTAATAAATAATTATACTGCATGTATATGAACGGTCCCAAGAAAAGACAACAATGGTTGTTTTATGAAGATATTTTAACTAAAACAGGAGACCAGCGCGCCAGCGGTCATCTCCATAGTAACGGCTAATGTTGCTACTTCCGCTATCAAAAATTTTAAAAACACCCACATTTTTTTCATAACTGAAAGCGTGATCATTAAAACCGACATATTTGGCGTCAATCTACTGTGGTGCTGCGTTATAAAACGCAAAGATTTTCAAGACAAGAGATATGTATTCCCCACTTAATGTCTTCGTTTTTGTGTTTCCGACATGAACCTCGAGAGTGTGTGTGGACTGATGTGTAGAAAAACATAAAATGTTACAAAAAGCCTTTAGCATTTCAGAGCAAATCTCCACACCTGTAACTCTTTAACTTTTCATTATGAAGTAAATGTGTATTGCACAGTAAAATGGCTGCAGAATACTGATAGTCCAGTTCTGCCACCGGATTTCCCAGCAAAATGAAGACTGTATTTACAAGACTAATACACATTAAATGAATAAACTCTGTTAATGTTACATTGTGTGTTACATTACTATGCAGTGCACATCATTACAATAGTTTTAGCCTCCTCTTAAATTCAATATAAAATGGTGACAATGTCTTTCTCTTATTTAAATGTTGTCGATCATTTCTTCATGGAGCTGGGCTCTGAGGTAAACAGTAGGTGATTGGGTCTGTGCAGCACTTGTGCAAACGATAATACAACTTGGACTCACTCACTCACACAAATGTTAGTGTGTGTGAGTGTGAACATTTTATCATGCGGTGGCTGCACCTGCTGCCACACACACCATGCAGTTCTGCTGTGTTCAGTTTGTGAGGTCAGTTTAGTCTGTGCAGTTTACGTTAAGTTAGTGTAGCTGCCCCTTTTTTATGGACCTATAACTTTTGTATGTTTTGTGAATTGTTTTAACATATATGGATAGCCAGAAATAATACATACAGTATACTACAATGTTCACTTCAGGAGCAGGAGACAGCAAAACCACCAAGTGGACTTCAGGGTTTTCTGCAACTTGCCACAAGAGGGCAACAACAAGTGTGAACTGTGAAGCTCAGGTCCTTTAATGCAGGCAGCAGGACGTTGCAGATGTTCCACCAGTCTGTTGTTGAAGTACAATCTTCTTTGCAGCCAATCTGTTAGTGCAGAAGCATCAGAGCCAGCAACACTAAAGAACTGAACAAACTGATGAAGAAGGCTGGCTCTGTGCTGGGGACTGGTCGTTGAGAGAAGGATGCTCCATAAACTTCTCAGCATCATGGACGACAGTTCACATCCCCTACATGACGTCCTGATGAAGCAGCAGATTGTGTTCAGTCGGAGGCTCCTGTCCACTGCCATCACACTCTATAATGACTCCCCTCTGTGCAGAGAGAGGACACTCACTCTTTCTTTTGTATATTTTGCATGACAGACAACTGAAGTGAAACTGAAGTATCAGTGATTTTTATCAAATATTTTTCATTTGGCACCCGGCCTGACAAATGGCTGTAACAGAACTCTGTAAAGGTGAGAAACAGGTTTGACAATCATCCATCTCTGTTCAGAACAGACACGCCTCCCTTCATGAACACTGGTCAGTAATCAGAACAGAGGAAGCAGCTCGGTCTTTTCACGACATCGTCTTCATCAAAACAAGATGAAAAAATTATTTTTGTTGCTTCTCTTTTGTCAAGTTTCATCATCAGGTAAGATCACATTTTAAATCTTTACTTTTAGATCTTTGTATTTTCCTTGTGCATGACTCAACAACATACTCTAGTTTAGTTTCACTTTGACCTCAGCCTGATGTGTTTGAACTGAATCTCACTGAAATACATGATGATGTGTATTTATACTGAATATATAAACCTTGTTTGTCCTGCAGTGGACCACTCCCTGAAAATATTCGCAACTGGATCTTCTGGAGTCACAAACTTTCCAGATTTTGTAATAACTGCAAAGGTTGATGAAATTCCAATAGTTACCTGTGACAGCAACAAAAAGATAGATATAAAACAGGATGCGATAAAAAAATTATTTGAAGACTATCCTGATCAGTTTAAGTACCACACTCAACAGAGTTTTGAGATTCTGCCAAACGTTTTCAAAAACTACATTAAAACATTGAAGCAGGACTTCAACCAAAGTGGAGGTAAAGTATTTATTCATGTTGTGTTTGACTTTTTCCTGCTAAAATGTTTCACATCCTTTTATTGTTGTTTGTCAAACAGATTTAGCTCACATGTGCACTTTACAGACATCTGCAAGATCTTTAGAGCTGAGACTGCAGGTGTCACACAGGTGTGACTTTGATTAAGAGACTGATGTGAATGCGAGAAGACATTCTCACTTTAAATACTGACATTGGAAGTCATCTGTCAATTCATAGAACATTAGCTACTGTCTTTGACTGGAAAGTTCATCTGTACATCAAACGTATTTACAGAGTGTCTCTGTCTCTCTCTCAGGTGTCCACACTTTACAGAGGGTGTGTGGTTGTGAGTGGGATGATGAGACTGGAGCAGTTCATGGTTTTAATCAGTTTGGTTATGATGGAGAAGACTTCATATCATTTGACCTGAAGACATTGACATGGATCGCTTCTAAACCACAGGCTGTCCCCACCAAACAGAGATGGGATGCTGACAAAGCTAGAATAGAATTCGATGTGATTAACCTCACACATATATGCCCTGAAATACTGAAGAAGATTTTGATCTATGGCAGCATCTTTCTGCGGAGAACAGGTAGGAACACATGATCTGAAGTATCATTGTATCACTCCAGTCAGTCTGATAAGAACCTGTTTTTGTCTCTAGGCCTAAACAATCAGTACAGACTGACATTTCCGGATGCTGAACATTGACACTGATCTTTCTCTGTCTGCAGAGCTTCCCTCAGTGTCTCTCCTCCAGAAGACTCCCTCCTCTCCAGTCACCTGCCATGCTACAGGTTTCTACCCTGACAGAGCCATGATGTTCTGGAGGAAAGATGGAGAGGAGCTTCATGAGGACGTGGAGCACGGAGAGATCCTCCCCAACCATGATGGAACCTTCCAGATGAGCGTCGACCTGAACCTTTCGTTAGTCACACCTGAAGACTGGAGGAGGTACAACTGTGTGTTTCATCTCTCTGGTGTAGAGGCCGACATCGTCACCAGACTGGACAAAGCAGAGATCAGGTCCAACTGGGGTAAGACTGGGATTAGAGGGTGCTGAATGGGACTGCATGTTGTTTGTTTGAATTCAGCTGTGAAAAAAAGTCATAGAAATATTACGTATGAATAAATCCTTAGATGGATGCACTTCTGTTCTAACCTGCTTTATCTGGACCAGTCAGATTTTTTTTATTTAACAGAGGAGCCGAGTCACATGACCGTCCCCATCACTGCTGCAGTGCTTGTTCTTGCTGTCGTCCTCATCACTGCTGTCACTGGATTCATCATTTACAAGAAGAAGAAAGGTGAGTGTAACTGCTAAGCCTAAAACTTTAAGCAGCTGTGGGCTGCACAGAGGGGTGAAGAGTGATTGATTTAATTTAAAATGAATCATTGTTTGACTTGCCTGAACTCAACAATTTAAAGTAACAACAGTATCTGTGTCAGTCATGATAATATGACTATACCACGATGATGTGGGAGAGAAGTGATGAGAAAAGAAAGAAAGTTGAGTGAGTAGAAGAGAGGATCATATTTACTGACAAGTGGAACTGAAATGATTTCTCTTTTGATTTCAGCCTCACGTCCTCCATCTTGTAAGTCAAACTTTTATTTGATTTCAACTGATCTGACTCACACTTTATGCTGCGGATTAAAAAGTGCTTCACATTATTGTGCAGATGAACTTTTTAAAGACGGTTTCCTGTATTTAATGTTTCTAAAAGTTCAGTGCAGGATGAGTGAACTTTACACAGTCTAACAGTTTGCTTCTCGTCTTACAGCTGCTGACAGCTCTGAGCTCTGTGAGAATCTGAATCCAGAGGCCTGAATGACAAACAGTTTCCTCATGTGACACATTACGTAACTTTTAGAACAGAACAAAAACGGAAAGATGGCCAAGATGGCTTCCTGCAACAATAGTTCAATGTATTATGATTCATGCACTTGAGAGAGCTGGGACTGGTAGGACGTTCCACCAATGGGGAACAACAGAGAAGAAAGTCTGGATTTCCTCAAACCTTAGGTAGGTGCAGAACTGGAGAACTGCCATCACGTTCTGGATCATCTGTAGGGGTTTTACTGTGCAGACTGGGAGGCCCGTCAGGAGGGCGTTACTGTAATCTAGTCTGGAGATGACCACAGCTTGTGTCAGGACTTGAGTAGCATGTTGACTTAAGTAAGGCCTGATTTTTATCATGTTGTAAAGTGCAAAACAGCATGACCGGGCAACTGAGGCGACATGACTGGAGAAGGTTAGTTGGTCATCAATCATAACCCCAAAGTTTTTCACATAGGGAGTCAGTTCTGCTCGCTCTGACCTACTTGTTGTATAATGTGTATATTGAACATAAATTAATACAAATCAAATGTATTGTTCTTTCTTTTTGTGCTGATGTTTCACTCCACAATAAAATCCACAACTCTCAAACATTTGGCTACACACTCATCTGTGACTATAGATCCAGTTATATGAATATTACCTTAGCAGTCAGTATTCTCACACCTGGATGAAAAGTTCGATAATAATGTCAGCTCTGAGAAATCAAATTGGCCCCTCTGTGCAGCTGCTGTCCGCACATCTCTAGGACCTAACTATCCCATCAAAAGCTTTACAGAACTCTAATCAAAGGCCTGCAACTTTTTTGCGTCTTGTAGTTCAATACTAGTACTAGCACAATATTTACTGCTGCTGATTTGTACATGCTCGCAAGTCTGCATACAGTCTGCATACAGTCTGCGTACAGTCTGCAGTGCAGTTCACTATTTGATGCGAGATTAAAAGCCACCATGAAAATGTGCTAAAAGCCAATTTTTACAGTATCAATGTATTTTTATTGTAAAATTTAAAAATGGAAAATTCTCTTAACATCAATGAACGATTTAAAAAAAGGAAAAGTGAATGAACTTAAAGATATATTAAATTTTCAATCATAAATTAACATCATCCTCTCAAAACAATGAAAACAGCTGATTTTTTAATTTAGCTGCACGTATGTCAGCATGAAAATAAAGTCGACATGTAAAATGGTATTTCCACACCAGGGTTATTATAGTTTTACAAAACAGATCAAGTGATCAATAAATCAACATTCAACATTTCTGTGTTCAGGATTTAGTGGGTGGGTCTGAAAATTGACAAAAGATTGACGTCCTTTCCTTTGTCTTTCATCTCTCTCTTTTCTCTCTTTCCTTTTCTGAAAACCAGATTTTGGTTTACTAAGTGACATTTTGAACACTGCAGCTCTGGCGCATACTAACTGCTACTAAGCACCGTCACTGATAAGTGGCTCAGGCAGGACCACATGGTCAATATGGATGGGTATTTTTGGGCAATGGGGATATTTAACTTTTACTGCCCAAAACACATAAAAACAAAGAGATAATTAATTTCATTATTATATTTGAAATATAAATACTCAGTGATGATGGTTTGATCATTTTATATTGGTGTTTACCTGTTTTCTGGGGCTCTGACAGGGGAAGTAAACAACTCCCACTCTGTTTGATATGACTCAAACACAAACTGTTAATAACTTGTCATTAACTGTCTGTGCATCCTGCAGGCAGTTCATCTCTCTGACAGATAGGTGGCCTCATCCCGGGCAGGACATGAAGGCCAGCCCATGGATGGATGAGGCCAGGCGGCCAGGCCAGCCCCGGTGCCGCGGTGTATGGTGGGAAATATGGGATCAGGTAAGCTCCTCAGCTTCATCAGGCTGAGCAGCATTAACTGACACATGGAGGAAGACAGGACACTGTGCCTTCAGAATAAAAGCACCGCTGAAAGGCGATAAACTTGAATTCCACTAAAGTTAGATCATTGTTTCTATATTGTTGTCATACTTTAGGATAAACCTTCCATTCACATTGTCTACTGGCGGGAAGATGAAATGCAGCGCTGTTCAGTCAGCTACAAATTAAACGATCATTTAATAAGCAAATTAATTACATGAAAGTACAATTAATACAATCAACAAGTAAGTAAAATATAATAAATAAATAGATAAAAAAGTACAATTAATACAATCAACAAGTAAGTAAAATATAATAAATAAATAGATAAAAAGTACAATTAATACAATCAACAAGTAAGTAAAATATAATAAATAAATAGATAAAAAGTACAATTAATAAAATCAATAAGTAACATATATTAAAATAAATAGATAAAAAAAGTACAATTAATAAAATCAATAAATACAATATAATAAATAAATAGATAAAAAAGTACAATTAATAAAACCAATAAATAAAATATAATAAATAAATAGATAAAAAGTACAATTAATAAAATCAATAAATAAAATATAATAAATAAATAGATAAAAAGTACAATTAATAAAACCAATAAGTAAAAAACAAATATTAAAAGTACAGAAACTAAAATGTAACAAGGGTGTCATGAAGGGAAAAGTCGAGCCTGTGGAAAATGTTTTAAATGTGCATTAAATCATGTGAATAGCTGCGTTTACCTGAACATATCATAAATCGGACTCTAATGGGACATACTTTTTATCTATTTATTTTAAAGGGACATACTTTTTATCTATTTATTTTAAAGTGACATACAGTGACATACTTTTTATCTATTTATTTTAAAGTGACATACTTTTTATCTATTTATTTTAAAGTGACATACTTTTTATCTATTTATTTTAAAGGGACATACTTTTTATCTATTTATTTTAAAGTGACATACAGTGACATACTTTTTATCTATTTATTTTAAAGTGACATACAGTGACATACTTTTTATCTATTTATTTTAAAGGTACATACAGTGACATACTTTTTATCTATTTATTTTAAAGTGACATACAGTGACATACTTTTTATCTATTTATTTTAAAGTGACATACAGTGACATACTTTTTATCTATTTATTTTAAAGTGACATACAGTGACATGTCGCTGTAAGCAGCTTTACTTTGAAGACCCGGACCCGGAGCTCGCATGTCAGTGCTGCAGGCTTGATGCTGATGAGTCTGTGATGACAGGAGCTGGAGCCGAGCGGGCAGCAGGTGAATCATTACCAGCTGCTGTGTCTGTTTTTACCGCCTCACCTGTTCAACATCACACACACTGTCATCTCTGAGTGTGGCGGAAATGTTCCTGTGTGTGTGACCGGTTCCGCCCTTCACATTAAAACAATAACACCAGCTGGACAGAGACGGAACCACGCCGCCGCGGACTGGACTTAGCAGGTAGGCTATAAATAACTGTGGATCTGAAGTGAAGCCTGCGTGTTCATGTCGTGTTGGATGATATCTGCGAACAAGAAACACAAACATCTCGTAATGTGACGCGGTCTCCATTAAATCAGCTGAGAGGTTTAAATTTGCATAAAGATAATACATTTATTCCTGACCTGAGGCCTGCAGCGCCGCCTACAGGACACACACAGTGTCTGTTGTCATATAGATTAACCTCGTTTGCTTTAAAAGACTTAGAGAGATAAAAACAGTTAATTTGCCGATTGTTCTGATGCATCCTGTCACTGGATATATTCTGTTTTATTTAGTGTTTATTTTTTCTGCATGCACTTTGTTGGACTGAGCCTGTTTGACACAAACCAAATAGTTTGGATTAGTCATCAGTGCATGTGTCTGTCAGATCAGGACCAGAGAAGAGGAAACTGCAGATCAGCTTCAGTTATTTAGTTTTAAATGACAGTTAATGTGTTTTATTGCTGAGTTTCAGAAGTCCAGCTTTATTACATCTTCAATCAAGTTTCATCAAGTGTGTTCACTCAGTGAATCACAGCTTTGCTGCACGATGATTCGATGTTTGCTCAGGGTCTTTTATCCAGATTCATTTTGTCACATTCACACATCTTCTCTTTTCATCTTTTCTTTAAATATTTTCAGCGTTTTCTATTTAACTTCATTAAATGACGCAATAAAAACACTGAACATTTAAATACTGCTGCTAATTATTATTTACACATACAGTATAAACTTGTTGTCTTGTTAAACCAAGCTCATATGTTGGGAGATTAAGTTGTCAACTACTGCAGTACTGCTACTACAACTACAACTACTACAACTAATGCTGCTGGTACTATTCACTTTTCCACAGCGTCTCCTATTACTGATCATTTTACTGGTACTACTCATACAGCTGCTTCTGCTGCTATTCTAGTACTAATACTGCTATGTTAAAACTACCAATACTACAACTGCTTTCATCACTGCTATTATTTACTACTACAACTGAATATACTTCCAGTGATACGACAAGTGTCGACAGTGCTAAGACCACTACTCTTACTGCTACTATTAGCTACTGAATACTTGTACTACTACTTGTACTTGTACTGCTGCTGATTCTCTTACTGATAGGTGACCACTTCTACAACTGATATTACTATTAACACTTCTACTACTATTGTACTATTTCCACTACCGCTCTTAAATAGTACTACTAATACTAAGATGCGACTACCACTAGTTTTGCTGTTACTCTGCTACTAATACTTTTACTGTATCATTATCTAGAGCCAGAAAAGACCTGTGTACTATTTCTGTTACTGCTTTTAAATTTTCTCATACTGATACCAGAAGCACTGCTTACTGCTTCTAGGAGCAGAAGTAGGAGGGCACTATGATGACTTGTTCTTCTATTAATGTGTAAATCTTTGTGCTGTTTCCAGGTCAGTTGTTGTCAGAGAAGGAGTCTCAGCGTTGGAGCCATGTTGTCGGCGGAGGAGATTCTGTGCAGCACGCAGCAGGTGATCGCAGGGCTCGAGGCACTGAGAGGAGAGAACCGCGGCCTGCTGGAGAGCCTGCAGGAGCCGCTGGAGAGCCAGCCGGCGTCGGAGAGCGGCAGTGTGGAGCAGGAGAAGAGCGGCATCATCCGCCAATCACTGGAGAGGATCGAGCTGGGGCTGAGCGAGGCACAGGTACAAATGCAACAACGCCAAATTGATAATTTCCTCATACGTGTCTTCTCTTTTTTTCTATGGTGACTAGTAACTGAACACGGCTGTAACCAGTATTTTCATGTCCCTCCAGGTGATGATGGCATTGTCTGCACACCTGGGTTCACTGGAGGCGGAGAAACAGAAGCTGCGTGCTCAGGTGAGTTTCTGCAGGAATAAGAGAGACTAGCAGCTGAAGCGGTGAAAAGACGTTTGGAGGTTTTTATGTGACTTATGAGTTTTTTAGGAAGTTTTGTGGATTTTCTGAAATGTTTTCTACTTCTTCTTGTCACTTCATTGTCCTCTCGTACTACTCTTTTTATTTTTTCCTCCCACATCCACCCTCCTCTTCCTCCTTCCCTTCCTTTCCTTATCCATCTTTCCTTTGTATTCTTTCTGTATCTTTCCCACCTTCTCTCTCCTTTCCCTTTCTTATCCTTTTCCTCATCTTTCCTTGTCACTTCCTCCGTCTCTTCCGTCATGTCTTCCTCCTCAGGTACGTCGTCTCTGTCAGGAGAACCAGTGGTTGAGGGACGAGCTGGCTGGTGCTCAGCAGCGGCTGCAGGACAGGGAGCAGGAGTTGGTCACGCTGGAGGAGCAGAACAAACACCTGCAGTTCATGTCCTCCATACGCAAATACGACCTGGAGGAGCCGCAGCTGGTGAGGAGACGACAAGTAAACACAAATATGTGTGTGTATGTTCAGAGCAACAAGAGTTTGGTAGTACTACGGTCAGTGTTTAATTAACAATGTAGAATAACAACAATGATGCTTCTTAAAGCTGCAGTAATTTTAACTTATGGAGGCAGAATTAGTCCTGACAGATATGTAATGTTATGCACATAAATTAACTATTTGTTTATAAAAAACTCAGCTGTAATATTTACAAATTGTTAGTCTATTAGATTTTTCTTACTAACATTCGCGATATATTTACATAATATGATGAGATCATGTATCTGCAGTTCCAGCCTGGATGGTGGCATCGTTTTCTGAACTGTTTGTTTCTCACTTCAGGACGACAAAGACACGTCTTCCACCAAAGAGTCTCTGGATGACCTCTTTCCTGCTGAAGACGAGGAACAGTCACAGAGTAAGACTTGTCTGGAGTCTGTGAACGTATTTATTGCAAACTTTAATGACAGGCTGACAGTAATAAACGGTTTGTTTTCATCAGCATAAATGTGACAGCTGGTTTTTGTCAGGATGGTGTGAGAAGTCTAAGTGGTTTCAAAAGCAGTTATGATCATGCATATTGTTTATATGCAAATTTCTGACAATTGATGTCTTTGTGTATCCCTGCTGTTGTTTTCTTCAGGGTGTAACTGTGTTGCTGCTGCTTATATTTTTACTCTTCATACACAGTAAAGACATTTCTAACTCTGATGTCAAACTGGCCTCTGCCTCACATGCAGTGATAATGAGTTTTCACCATGCCTACAAAGATGGCACTTGTTTATTGCAGCTACAGAGCATGAGATCATTTAAAGTTTAAAGTGGAGAGATGAAAAGTTGATCAAACTTAACAGATTGATTCATCTTTGAAGAACTGGACCTTCCTCGTATCTTTTTCCTTTTTGCATTTCTTGTATTTGTCTGTTTATTGCTACTCAGTGTCGCAGCCTCATCACAGCAGTGCAGCAGCCGCAGCCCAGCAGGGCGGCTACGAGATTCCTGCCCGCCTTCGAACGCTTCACAACCTGGTAATCCAGTACGCGTCGCAGGGACGATACGAGGTCGCTGTACCACTCTGCAAGCAGGTGAGAAGGTTGTCAGTGGTGTTTTTATATAACAGCAACAATAACGAAATCTGAAGCTCTGGGTTCTTCCTCACCAGAGACATTAAAGCTTCGACATCTAGTTTTCCAAAGTTAGCTTTCTCAACTACAAACACACTGGACCAAAGTGTCAAGTCAGTTTTATTCATATAGCATAATATCACAAATTACAAATTAGTCTCAAGCGACCGTATAATCTGTTTATGATACTGTCTATACCACTGGCTTAACACAGGCTTTGTTTGGTGTCATTTCATTATTTTTCAACAGGCCTTGGAAGACCTGGAGAAATCCTCTGGCCACACCCACCCAGATGTAGCCACCATGCTGAACATCCTAGCGCTGGTGTACAGGTGAGGCCAGTTACCATGGAAACAAATCTAGAAAGACTATTTCAATTTCAGGCATTGATGAAATTATTTCAGATTCTTTCCTGTATCAATGAGCCTGATTGGTTTGGAGCTGTCACATTGTGTATTCCTGTATAATCGATTGCATAATGTTCCTTTTCTGAAATCTAAACTCGCTTTTGTTTAATGTAATGTTAGAACTCTTTATACATATTTCCCAAAGTCAGGTGATTTTATATGAAAAGTTCAGAGGTGACCGTCAGTGTTTTTCTCCACAGAGACCAGAACAAATACAAAGAAGCAGCCAACCTGCTGAACGATGCTCTGGCCATCCGCGAGAAAACTCTTGGAATTGATCATCCGGCTGTAAGTTACCTTTCAATAAACTGATTTAATAACTCCTGACGCATCGTGAATTCAACTTGGACTAAAAAATGATTTATTTGATTTTACTTTGTAAGTAAACAAACATTTTTAAGCAATGTTTTAGTGCCCTGGGAACATCTACTTGGCAGGATGTATTAGACATTTGAGAATCTGTCTCATTTTGCTGCCGGGAGTGCTGCCTGCGTGTATATTACATTGTGTATTTGTGTGTGTGTGCGCAGGTGGCAGCAACACTCAACAACCTGGCAGTGCTTTATGGGAAAAGAGGAAAATACAAGGAAGCAGAGCCGCTGTGTAAACGAGCTCTGGAAATCAGAGAGAAAGTGAGAAAACACTTTTATTTTGTTGTATTTCTACATTTTTCTAAGAGTTTGAATCTTCCACAAAACACTGAACGTCAGGATTTTCCATGTTCTATCTATCAGACACTGTCATTGTTATGAAAAGAATCATGGATTTTGTGTCTGATCGTCCCCTCAGGTTCTCGGTACAGACCATCCTGATGTGGCCAAGCAGCTGAACAACCTGGCACTGCTGTGTCAGAACCAGGGGAAGTATCAGGAGGTGGAGCAGTACTATGAACGTGCTCTGCACATCTACCAGAGCAAACTGGGACCAGATGATGCCAACGTGGCCAAGACCAAAAACAACCTGGTGAGAAGGAACTGAAGTTCATTTTTACATTTCACATCTAAAAACAATGACATCACACATCATCTGTCAAGATTTTAAATCCATAAAGATGTTAAATTATAAACTGTTCCATTAGCAGCAATATTGTCAAATCACTCTTTCTAAACTCACTTTTCCTGTTTCATGGTTCTTTCTCAGGCGTCGTGCTATCTGAAACAGGGGAAATACAGGCAAGCTGAAGCTCTGTACAAAGAGATCCTGACCAGAGCACATGAAAAAGAGTTTGGATCTGTAGAAGGTACGAAACATCAGGAGATGTTATATATCTGACTGTAGTCTGTTAGGATGTAATGACTTTGAAACGCACAGTAAGACACTAGATCACTTTTTTTTCTGTCTTTTTTTTTGGAACTTATTTTTTATTGAAGATATTAATCAATTTACAAGACAAGACTTAAGACACACTTGAATACATATACACTTGAGAGAGAAAGAAAAAAAGAAAAAGACAAAGGGGATGAGAGGGGGGTGGGGAGGGGTGCTCGCTCATTAGCGTTATTACCTTATTAATACAAATGCAGGGTACCATCTCTTCAAACATTTTTCCCTCTGGAGTCTTAAGTTAAATGTTATTACTTCCATTCTATAGAGTCCAGATACAATATCTTTCCAAACTTGCAATGTTGGCACTGTAGGTTTTCACCAGTTAACAGTAATTCCCTTAATGGCAGCTGCCAGTAGGATTTGTAACAGGTAAATGTCATCTCTGCTTTCAAAGCCCTCTGGGACTGCACCTAGCAATGAAAACAAAGGCTCTTTAGGGATGTCTACTTGAAAAATGTCATGCAGCGCTGAATGTATGTCCTCCCAGTATTTATTCAGCTTTTCACAGGACCATGTGTGTACAAAATTGGAATTCAATTCTCCACAAGTTCTCCGGCAGCCGCTGGTGGCTGATGCTCCATACTTCCCTGTTATATGTGGTGTCCTAAAATATCTCGCTATCATTTTCCATCTAAATTCCCTTCAGCTATTAGAGGAACTAACCCTATGTGCCTCAGTACATATTAGTGTCCACATTTCTGGGGTGATATCCTGATGCAATTCCAACTCCCATTTTGATTTTATGTATAGTGTATCGTGTGTCTCCATGCTCTGTAGACCGGTATATAAAGAAGAAATGGCCCTTTTACTGCTACAACCAAGTTGGGCTTTAACAAAATAGAGTTCTATTGCGGAGGGTGCCAGGATTTTTTCAGTGTTCTCATGTTTACTAAGAAATTCCCTTATTTGTAAAAACCTAAAGAAATCTGTACTAGGAAGACCAAATTCCTCTGTGATTTGGGAAAAAGATTTTGTTTTATTTGACTCGATCAACTGATGGACATATGAAAGACCATATCTGGACCACCTACCAAATCCTGTGTCTAACATTAGTGGCTTGAAGCCTGGAGTAAATTTAATTGTGGTCAGACTTGATACTGAATTTGGCAGCCCATATTTTCGTTGTACTTCCCTCCAGATTTGAGTAGTGTGTCTAGTCCAAATATTTACCCTACATGTTTTCAGTGATGTTTTTGAAAATGCTAAATGCTGTAATGTGACTTCACACTGTGATGATTCTATATTAACCCACCTCGTAGAGACATCATTTGTGATCCACGCCACTATAGGCTTCAGCTGAGATGCCCAGAAATATAGTCTTAAGGAAGGCAGAGCAAGTCCTCCTTCTGACTTAGGGAGCTGTAGTGTTTTCAATCTAATTCTAGGCCTCCTTCCCTGCCATATAAATCGGGATATCAGACAGTCAAGCATTTCAAAAATCCCCCTTGGAACAGCAATAGGGAGCATTTGGAATGGGTATAATAAGCGTGGGAGAACGTTCATACGGATAGATTCTATACGGCCAAGCACAGACAGTGGGAGTGATGACCAACGTGTAAGGTCCTGCTTAATATCCCTAATTAGTTTATCATAGTTTGCACTGTATAGTTTTTCTGTTCTAGGTGTTATTATTATGCCAAGGTATTTAACACCTTCTGCAGGCCAATGGAAGTCTGTGGCATTCTTTATCGCAGTTGGAATACAATGGTTGATGTCCAATGCCTCAGTTTTGTTAACGTCGACCTTGTAGCCAGAAAAGTATCCAAATACTTTTACAGATTGCATGAGAGCTGGGATGGACTGCGACAAGCCTGATAAGTATAGAAGTACGTCATCAGCATATAATGATATTTTATGTTCTTCTTCACCAGCTATTAATCCAGTAATATTTACATTATCTCTAATCATTTGGGCAAACGGTTCAATACATAAAGCAAAGAGGGCCGGAGATAGGGGACAGCCTTGGCGTGTGTCTCTACCCAGAGTAAAATACTCAGATCCATATCCATTGACCCTCACACTAGCCCTAGGTTCAAAATAGAGGATACGAATCCATGTTATAAACTTCTCACCAAATCCATACCGCTTCAATGTTTGAAACAAATACTTCCACGACAGTCTGTCGAACGCTTTTTCTGCGTCTAGAGACAGAACCATGGCTTCAGAATTTTTAGTGGACACACTAGACATGACATTTAACAGTCGTCGTACATTATTCCCCGAGTAGCGCCCAGGAATGAATCCTGTTTGGTCCGGATGTACTATTTCTGCAATGTATTTGTTAAGCCTAAAACATACGCAGGTCACCATTAAGGAGGGAAATAGGCCTATATCCACTACATTCAGATGGCTCTTTCCCGTCTTTATGCAAGACTACAATAATGGCATCTCGCCACGATGGGGTAGCCTACCTTCAGTCAAAAGGCAGTTATACGCATTAAGTAAGAGAGGTGACACTAGGTCTTTAAACTTTTTATAGAACTCATTTACATATCCGTCAGGGCCTGGACTTTTATTATTTTTTTAATCCTTAATGACTTCTATGAGCACATTGTCGGGTAGTTGGGTTACGTTAATTTGGTCTAGGAACATTTTTATATCATCCTCGCAGGTGGAGACATCTGAACTGGTGTATAGTGTTTTATAAAAGTTGGCAAAGGCTTTTGAAATTTTCTCTGGATCTGTTACTATATCAGGAGGGTTATTGTTGGTTTTTACCTTTGTCACAATTCTGGAAGGACTGTTCCTTCCTCAGTTGAAATGCAAGTAAGCGGCTTGCCCTTGCCCCATGTTCATAAAATCTATGTCTAGTAAATCTTAGGCATCCCTCTGCTTTATCAGAAAGTATACCGTCTAGTGTCTTTCGCTTTTCTAATAGAGAATTCAGTATATCTGATGATTGGGTAGTTTTATGTTGTTTCTCAAGGGACTCAATTTCACCTTCCAGCTGTTTGCATATTAGTTCTCTTTCTTTCTTTTTGGCAGTGCAAAAGGAAATTATACGACCCCTTAGAAAAGCTTTAGCGCAATCCCATAGTATCAGTGGGGAAGTGTCCTCCTTATCGTTAAGAGTATATTTCTGATTTTACAAATTCTGTAAAGCCGGGGTCATTGAGGAAGGATGTATTCAATCTCCAAGTTTTTGTATATTTTTTCTTCCCCAAGCACCAGTCAATTAACACTGGAGAGTGCTCAGATATTGTAATTGGGAGTATTTTACATTCCTTTATTCTATGCACCTCAGCCCTGGGGGTAAATAATAGGTCAATGCGTGAGTATGATGAGTGTCTATGAGAGTAAAATGTAAAGTGAGAGCTGGTCTTTGCACACGATATGTTCATATTGGTTTGTTGCTGGTTCTGTCCTCTAGGCGATGGTCGTCCCAGTTGGTCTGGTGCTGAGGACAGCGGCTCCGACCAGGATGGAGGCAGTAACCTGAAGCGCAGCGGCTCCTTTACCAAACTCAGAGAGTCGATACGCCGAAGCAGTGAGAAACTGGTCCGCAAGCTGAAAGGAGTTGGGATGGAGGAAACAACTCCGAGGAATGCTGGGTAATACTCTGATATAAAGATGTTAACTGTAGCTGAACCAGATCCCTTCAGTTAAAGTTTTTGGCACATGGATGCTTGTAGGAGTTTCGTTTTTGTTAAGAGATTTATTTATTCCCTCAGGGTTTTTATTTAATATATGGATTTCATTATAATCCTTTGTCCTGTTTTCAGAATGAAGAGGGCAAACTCTTTAAATATGTTGAATGTTGGAGCCAGAGAGAGTCAGGACAGCACCCAGGTGAGGAGACCGATTCAGTTTTAACAGTGATGACATACACATACTTATTCTGAGCTAAATTCTGCAGAGTTTCTGCAATTACAATCCTAATACTTTACTCTTACCTTTAGCTTATTCTCTAACATACATCATGTTTTCGTTTTGTTCCTCAGTCAAGTCGTCTGACAGATATTCGAGGTCTAAGCGCCAGCACACAGAACTTGACAAGACGAAGTTCACTTGGTGGGACCAGCTAACACACACACACGCACACACACACGCGCGCACACACACACACACACACACACACACACACACAGAGATAGTTGTGATAACTGGAGACTTCATTAATCAGTAATATGTATGTATACTTTGACATGCGGGTCTCCAGTTATGACAAATGTTTCCCAGAAGTGATTAGAAAGATGTGGGTCACATGTTGACACATTGACATTGCACTAGAACTTTTCCTTCCTGCTCACTTGAATCATTCCTTCCTGAATTTAGATTAGTAACAAGTTAAACATGAACTTAAAACAGAAACAGTTTTGGTGAACACAAAACTTTTAGACTACAAGTTAAACCAGCATTTATACTGTAAGAAAACTAAGTTTTCACAAATGTTTTGACATTTTTATGTTTGCGTAAATCAATCAGACACAGGTTTAAAAAATCTGTACTACAATTAATTTTACATTTGAGGTATCGGGTGTCTCCTACAGCTATCGTGCCCTTTTTAGGTACATTTGTTTAAAAACTGACTTATTTATATTTTAAAGTTTCTAAAGATGAAACTGGACCATTGACATTACGGATTGTCTCTTTAAAATGTTCCCTGGAGAAGCACAGGGATGTAAAGTTGTTTGCACAATGATCAAAATGTAAATGTTACATTTGGTTTACCGAGGTGACGTTAAGCTATGGAGCTTGTAAAGTTAAGGAAGTTATTTAATGGTTTTGCCTTTTTAAAACGTGGACGTCATTGTGATTAAAAACAAACGTGTTTACTTTAGCTGTATTGCAGCACAGCTTTCAATTCCAAGTTTTAAAAAAAAGATTAATATATTCCCAATCAATTGTAAAGGTGGCAATTCATCTTGACAGGTTACAACGTTACTGTGTGCCTGAGTCAATGTCGTTTGATGGCCTTCAACCGGCCTTGGACTGAAGTTAAGTAACCGTTAAGTACCGTTTACTCAAAGATGTCACACAAACGAAACATAAAGAAATTGCGTGATTGTATACAAAGAAGCGAAATTTAGGCAAATGGGCTGTTTAAGTTCAACATGTTTCAACAAACAAGCTTAGACAAGCCAAATAGACGCAAACTGCCCAGAGCCAAACACAGACACACAGTTGAAGACGAGCAGCTAAAGTGCAAACCAGGGACACAAGCAGTGAATACTGTTTAATTTGAGATTAGATGGATGGAAATTTAACTCCAGGGATGTACAAATACGAACTATTTGAGTCTATCTGCCCCAGAGTGGTGAAATTAGTCTAATGTAGCTTAAAAACATCTTTTTCAATCTGTAATCTTACTTTCATGCTTATTCACTGAAATGCCTGAAAAACTCAGTTATACATCAGTAATTCTTCTTTAAATGACGTAGATTTATCCGTGCTTTCGTTTAATAGCTAAAATTACCTGAACTAGTTAAAACTTTGCTGCGTGAGTAGAATATAGATCTACCTTTCTCCTTTTTATGTTGATACAAGACGGAACAAAACAAACACTCAGGAATGTTCAAAGTTAGATACAGAGTCAAATAAATGAGACTTTCTAAAATTTCAAAATGACATTCACCACTTGACCCTCGTGGATTTTATTCCACAGATTTCCTCTGAGGACTGACTTCTATTTTTTTGCTCAATCATACTGTATATCCTATTTTTCCATGACGGAGAATGATTGTATATTTGCTGTGGTAGAAGAGGTCACTGCTTGTTTTAAGGGCTTAAATCGCACTATGTTAGTTACTGTAGCAACTACGGTCAGGTAATGAAATGTAGAAACTGGACTACATCTTTGATGCTGTGTTTATTCTGGTAAATATGAATGTTTGTATTTTATATTTGCAAACTTGAGCTGAAATAAATGACAATAAATTTAACATCCTTGTACACTTTTACTGCATGTTGCATGGAAATATTGCTTTTGTTTTATGGCTTTATGCTTAGTTAGTTTTATAGTTTTCTGTTTGAATAGCTGAGCTGCATCTTTTTTTTTTACCCTTTACTTGTTTTTGTCAGGATGTAAAAAGGCCTCTTTAAAAAAATGATTAACGCTTTTCCAAAAAGAAACACCAAAGTCATCTGTTAAATACAAACATTTATATTCCCCCTCAGAAAGTACAGAAATATTCATGTTCAGTATAAAATGACAATGTACATTTGCAGTAGCAAAGGAAACAGCAGTCGTGCCTGTATGACAGAGGCCAGATGAAGCGATGTTACACTCACAGATGAAATGGCCTGTCTGTGGTTAATGCAACGTTTTGACTGATGGCGACTGAACATCTGTTATGTTTGGATCCAAAACTAACAAATGCATTTTTTCACAAAACTCTATAAATGTTGCAAAACAGCTTGTTACTGTTGATATTTGAGTTATATCCTCTTATTTTGCATCTGTGAGTAATCTGTAATACTGAATACATACACTGAGTTTATAAAATGTTAGGACAGTCTCCATAAACTCCTGAATTTGTTTGGCTCTGATGGGGTGCGAGTTGTCCTGGTGTGGTGAACTCCATACATCACCTGCTGTTTGACCCAGTTCTGATCATCGTACAGTAATGACGTCATTGTAACGGCTGCTGACCGTGTCATGGGCGTTGCCATAGTGATGGCATTATGCAGCGTATGTCGCCTTCAGGTCTGATGAGCAATCTGGGCGATTTTCTGCAGCATCTCCTCTGACTCCAGCTGCTCGAGAGTTAACAGAGACAGGCCCAGCTGGTCCTCCTGCAGGGAGGGAGAGGTTGTTAGACAGGTGAGTGGTAATCACAGCCTGGTTCATCATCCTGATCAATATACAGCTCTAAGTAACTCAAATTGTTGAAAATGGTTCAAACAGCTAAATATGCTGAAATCAAATCTAAAGTGCAGATTTGACACGGCTGTGCTGTGAGTCGTACCTGTCTAAACGGCTGAGCCATTTGCCGCAGGAAGTGCTTGGAGAGCTGGATGGTCTCGTCCACCGTGAGGTTCAGACTGCCGTCACTGATGTGCTCCTGAATCCAGCGAGGGAGCTTTCCACGTTTGTCTGCTCGGGCATAACGCTGAGGACAGGAGACAAGTCATCACTTACTGATCTTCACTCGAGACAAATCACTCCAAACTTTAATGTTAGAAATCAGAAAGCTGTGTTTAGTATAAGGCCTACCAGCAGTGAGTCTAAAGCAAGGTGTGCCTAAGATAATATGTGTTTATAGGCATGTTGCAGTATGGTGGGATCGAAAGAAGAAAACGATATAGACTAGGTAGAAACATTACACACCTTGTCAGCAAAAATCATGAGTCCGTAGTCTGTTTTGCCTCTGATGGCTCTGCCCACACACTGTGCCGCGTGACGCATGGCATCAAACGTCAGGAAGTCGTTCTCTCTGATCTGAAACTGATCGCGAAGGTACTCCAGACGAGCCTGAAACACGAGTCAGTGAGGAACAAACATCATCACGCTGAGTGATGACTGTAAAACTGCCCAATCAGACTGAAGAGAGCAGGAAGAGGACATGACATTTATATGAAACCATCTGTTCCTCTTTTGACCATGTGAACCAGGGTCTCTGCACATTTCTGACAAGCAAATATACTAAAAATATAATTTTTAAGACCCTTTTAAGACCTTTGAGAATAAAAAATAAGACCATTACCGCGAAACAAATATTCATACAGTAAAAAGGCGCAGTCAAAGATAAGTTCAAACTCAAAGCATATTTATTTTTTTATAAATCAGTGCATCTTCAGTTCATAGTTTTAGTTTAGTTTTTGCCTTCTCAATATTTTAATAGTAGGGCACTGATGTACACATAAACAGTCAGGAAATAAATACAGTTTTACTACTTATCTAACTGCCTCAGTGCATCGGATTTCTCCTGCACTCCTGCAGAACCCAAAGTATTTCTGCCTTTAACGTAGCGGGTCGAGCGAATGCAGCGAAAACATTTGTGCTGGGGCCCGGAGATATGAAAGGCACAGCTGGCCTTGCACTTGCGTTAGTGCCTGTAGTGGCGAACATTCGCAGGGGGACTGTTGATTCCTGACTAGCAGCATAGCGTGTGTGCTTTTCCCCTTTCATGTGAGCGTCAAGGGCACTACAGCCCATTGTTCCCAACTTGATGAATCCGACATAATTTACATCGCGCATCATATTCCGACACTGTTTTTGTTAGCCAACTATTGTATTTCGGTTCCTCGAGCCACTTGTCGCTGAACTTGCATTTCCCCATCTCGGTTCATGTTCATGTATGCCAGAGAGGTTGAACGTATGCTGCTTATTCCAACCACTTCTTCGTCTGTTCCATTTCATGGCTAAAGCAACACACTGCAAACAACGGCTCTATGAGTTTTCAGCATCTCGATAACAAACATCGCTGGCTAAGTAAATCACGTTAGCGCAGAAAAAAAATCAGCGAAATGTTTTTTTATTAACCATAGGCTACCGGGATGAAAAATAATACCTACCTTGTGAAATTTAATGCCATACTTCAGAAAATGGTGAAATAAAATGCTTCTTAACACTTTTTAAGACACATTTTTAAGACTTTTTAAGGATCCGGAGACCCTGGTGAACATCTGCACACACAATTCAGGCACTCAAATAAAATGGCAGAGGGTAAATGTAGTGCACGCACACACACACACGCAGACACACACGCAGACACACACGCAGACACACACACCTTTAGGATGCGGCTCTGCGTGTAAACGTAGGGGACTCCAAACATGATGACTGCTCGGCCAAAGTGGTGCACTGAACAGAAAACAGAAGATTTACAGTTATGTAAAGAGAAAAAATTAACTCAACATGGCCACACACACTTTGTCATATAAAACCATGAAGATCTAATTTCCTATAATCTGCAGCATCCTGATCATTTACCGAAATCGATTCCTTCGGAGACCTTTCCCCTGGCCACAGACAGCAGGATGGCTCCTCTGCCGTTCTCACAGGCCTGAAGAGCAGAGACAGAACATGAAGACGTTACTATGATAGCGCCTCGTTTCTTTACAGCACTGCTAATGCTGAATTGATAAATTACAGGCACTTTTGATATCGTAGGTAAGTAAGATGACTGGTGACTCTCTGACCTCCTGGTATTTCTCCAGGGCCATGCTCGTCTCTGCAGCATCCGGAGTCTCTATGAAGATCAGCTTGTTTCTCTGGATATTCTCCAGGATACCCTGCAAACAAACGAGGACAAAAACTGAAACTTTCTCCAGATACATCAGTGAGGTTCTCGTTATACATCCAGTCTCTCTCCTGTGTGTGCTGTGTGTGTCCACACACTGACCTGTTCATACCAGGACGCCACTATGTTTTCCATGTAGACGTAGCTGGTGAAAAACGCCACAATGCCATCGGGAACGATCGCAGACATCTCCAGGAGAAGGTTACCATAGTTACGAATCACAGCTGAAAACAAAAAAGAAAACACTTAAATTGATATTTACATTTGAACAAAGAATAATACGTTTTATTTAAGAACTGTTTGAGATAATAAACATTTCTGTATGTAAATGTGAGATAATCAGCGATGCTCTAGTAAACAATGATGAGACATTTCTACTCACCAAAGTCTTCTCTGGTCTCAAACTTTGAGCTCAGAGCCACCTGATCGTTCCCCCTGCCAACGATCTGTGTGAGAAAAACACAAAAAAATGGATTTATGTATTTAGTACAGGTGATCGAGGATGTGGCGTTCTGTGATACAATTAGTCAATCTTTGACCAGTTCCATAAACTGGAATCCAGACACCGTGAGTGTGTCTATGAAGGTGTGTGTGTATGTGTGTGTGTAGTTACACACCAGAGGGCAGAGGCATGTCCGTGCCAGCGTCATGGTGAAAGACGCCATGGTAACTGGGCGGAAGTCGAGGATTTTGGGATAGATGTCCAGTGGAGAGAGAGTCTAAAGGGTCAAACAGAAGGAGAAGAGAGTCTGCATGATTCCTCTGAAATATCAAACTTTAAACTGAGCAGAGAAAACAAACAGTGATGACTAACTCACCCCAGAGGTGATAATGACTGACTGGAACCTTTGAAAAACAGGTTTGATGGCTATAGACGGGTCCATGCAGCTGAAAGAAGAACAGACAGTTTATAATCACACAGGCTTCTGTGTCCTCTCACACATTTGATCATTTGTCTGCTCCCTGCACCGTCAACAGGAGTTCAGCAGCTAGCTGAAGTGGGTTTGTAAGGTTTCATCCCAAAATGTGAAACAGACTTTTGAGGCCTCGACACTTTTCGACATGCAGCAACGGGCCGCTGGTCGGATTAGAACCCTGGGCTGCTGCAGCAAAGACTGAGCCTTCGTACATGAGGCAGACGCTCTACCAACTGAGCTTAACCCCCCCCAATAAGGTTTATATTTTGGCTTGGTGTATTGTTGTTGTTGTTGTTAGTTAAAAGGTTTCTTCATATTTAATATGCTTCCCCACCTGAAGTGCAGCACAGGGTTGGCGATGGTTGGAGTTCTGTCTTCAAAGGGCTCGATGATGATGGTAAAGCCTGCAGACAGAGAAAAATAAAATACAAGATACTGTTAAGAAGATTTCATAGACTCTCATGTTTAAAACGAAATGGACAAACGTTTTGGAAAATATTTACTGAAAAGTACATCATAAAATGAAAATGAAGCAGTGACAGGAAACATCAACATAACACACAATAAACATTAAATCTGACTTCCAGCTCACATCTTACTGTAACTAAAGTATAATAACAGAGTCTGGCGTCAGTCAGAAGTGTTTCGTACCTTGGCTGTACGTGCTGACCAGGGTAGCAAAGTTGGAGATGAGTGTAACAGCTGAGAAGTCTGCGATGTCGGCAATCTCCAGAGTTCTTAGTAAGGACTGTAACCGCTCTGCACAAAACCTGGAGAGGGAGGATAAAAGATTATTTTATTTTATTTTTGTTTGGAAAGAAGAGAGCAGCTGAGTGTGTGTTTAAGAGGTGAGTGAACACACATCGCTGTGAAGCAGACTCTGACCTGAGAGGCTTGCGGTCAATGCAGACTTTGTCGAAAATGTCTTTGAGGAACTGCGGGGCGCTCTCCTGTACGACATGTTGAACTCTCAGACGAGACTTCAGGTACTCCATGAAACGTCTCAGGAAACCAACAAAGTGCTCTGCTGTGCGGATAGTGCCAGGGACGGCCTCTGAGAGGGAGCAGAGAGAAAAGCTGTGTCAGCTTTTTATATGAACAAATTTCAACAAGTAAACAATGACGTCCAGTCCTACCTTGAAGAATTTCGTCTGGTAACACAGGATTGGCGAGGTAGACGTCCGTTTCCCTGGCAACATTGGCTTCCTTCAGCCCTTCCACCAATCGCCTGTACTCCTCCTTCAGTTTAGCAGCGTCTGTTTCTTTTATCCTATCAGATGGCAGAGGAGGCGGGACAGAGATGACAAAAGGAAGTGAGTGCTGGAGGTAATAACAGGTACAGGTAACAGTTTCAGTCACTTCCTGTCGACCTCTGCCGGGCTCTTACTTGTGAATGGTGTTCTGAAGTGTGTCCACGTTGTTCTGGCAGCGGTCGAGCGTTCGCCTGGTGATGTTCACACTCATGGAATCAATGCACACGTTGTCTGAAGAGGAAAGATTAAAGCCTGTGAGTCATCTTTACATTAGCTGATGTTAAGATCTCAGTGACACTTACAGAATATATGAACTTAATATTCTTACCTATATTATGAGCCTCATCAAACACCACCACAGACTTCTTGGCCAGCTCTTTGGACACCAGATCAGCGATCTTGGGGTCCAGCAGGTAGTGGTAGCTGTACACTACTATGTTAGCATGCAGGATCTGAAGACAGGAGAGAAAACAGGACCAGATTCAAATACCACAACATTATTCTGTAATCCAGCAGACTACACATTTCCTGTTTGCAGCGGTCTGTACTGCAACGTACTGAGTAGCGTGCCAGATAGTACGGACACCAGCCTTTCCTCCTGCCAAAGTCTTTCAGGTCGTCAAGGTTGTAGATGCCAGCAGGAAGAGGAACCTGTCGGCCGACTGCATCAAACTCCTGCACACACAAACCAGAGCGAAGAGAAGAGGCTCATGACAGATAGGTCACCTTCACACATCAATGAATCAGTTTGGCCTTTTCAAGCAAAAACATCGACTGCAACATGCCGGTCTGAACTGAATGAAGTCAGGTGACTTCTTACCTCATAGAAGCGACACAGAGGCAGGTCGGGCTCGCTGTGACGTTGTGAACGAATGTATGAAGCCGTCAGACTGTGGCACTTCCCATCAACCTCCTTACCGTAGCGCAGAGCGCTCACCTGGACAGAAGAGTGAAGGTAGACGAGCATTTACATTCAGACATTCAGCAGACACAAAGAAGAGCAGACCGCTTGGTTCTGTATCTAAAACACGCTGCAGTTGTTCGAACCTCTGGGTGGATGCAGAGGTTTTTTCTGGAGGAGAGGGCCAAGGCCAGGAAGTTGTTGCTCTCTCCTGTTTGCTTGCAATAAAACTCCATCAACTTCCTCAGTTCCTCCACGACCTAATCAGACAGCAGATCACAGAAATGATACAAGTTCTGATGTTTATTATTCACACATCTGTGATTTCATTTGACAATGACTCACCTTCTCGATCTCAGGAACTGTTCTCGAGCAGTAGATTAGCTTCGTCACCTCCAAAGGAAAGGCCTGAGACAGAGAGAGAACTTATTATTGAGTCATCAGCTGATGGAGAGTCAGAGGACACAAACTCCAGCACAATCTGAAAAAAAACGAGACATTCATACTAAACTCACCTTTTGGTACGCAACAATGAGAGACAGCAGAGAGATGGTCTTCCCTGTTCCTGATGGCATCTCCAGGACTCCATGACCCTGAACAGCATGAGAGGACAGCAGTTACCTCCACGAGAGGACAGCAGCTACCTCCACGAGAGGACAGCAGCTACCTCCACGAGAGGACAGCAGCTACCTCCACGAGAGGACAGCAGCTACCTCCACGACAGGACAGCAGCTACCTCCACGAGAGGACAGCAGCTACCTCCACGAGAGGACAGCAGCTACCTCCTCCACGAGAGGACAGCAGCTACCTCCTCCACGAGAGGACGGCAGCTACCTCCTCCATGAGAGGACGGCAGCTACCTCCACGAGAGGACGGCAGCTACCTCCACGAGAGGACAGCAGTTACCTCCTCCATGAGAGGACAGCAGTTACCTCCTCCACGAGAGGACAGCACCTACCAGCTACCTCCTCCACGAGAGGACAGCAGCTACCTCCTCCACGAGAGGACAGCAGTTACCTCCTCCACGAGAGGACAGCAGCTACCTCCTCCACGAGAGGACAGCAGCTACCTCCTCCACGAGAGGACAGCAGCTACCTCCTCCACGAGAGGACAGCAGTTACCTCCTCCACGAGAGGACAGCAGTTACCTCCTCCACGAGAGGACAGCAGTTACCTCCACGAGAGGACAGCAGTTACCTCCACGAGAGGACAGCAGTTACCTCCACGAGAGGACAGCAGTTACCTCCTCCACAAGAGGACAGCAGTTACCTCCACGAGAGGACAGCAGTTACCTCCTCCACGAGAGGACAGCAGTTACCTCCTCCACGAGAGGACAGCAGTTACCTCCTCCACGAGAGGACAGCACCTACCAGCTACCTCTTCCACGTTGTTCCTCAACGTGAAACATCATCACTACTTTCTTCCACTGTGAGCCTGTAAACACATCATGAGCTGACAGCTGACTGCATCCTGCAGGACCACAGACACATTCGGCAGGATCACAGACACATTCAGCAGGACCACAGACACATTCAGCAGGACCACAGACACATTCAGCAGGACCACAGACACATTCAGCAGGATCACAGACACATTCAGCAGGACCACAGACACATTCAGCAGGATCACAGACACATTCAGCAGGACCACAGACACATTCAGCAGGACCACAGACACATTCAGCAGGATCACAGACACATTCAGCAGGATCACAGACACATTCAGCAGGACCACAGACACATTCAGCAGGATCACAGACACTTTCAGCAGGATCACAGACACATTCAGCAGGACCACAGACACATTCAGCAGGATCACAGACACATTCAGCAGGACCACAGACACATTCAGCAGGACCACAGACACATTCAGCAGGACCACAGACACATTCAGCAGGACCACAGACACTTTCAGCAGGACCACAGACACATTCAGCAGGACCACAGACACATTCAGCAGGACCACAGACACATTCAGCAGGACCACAGACACATTCAGCAGGACCACAGACACATTCAGCAGGACCACAGACACATTCAGCAGGACCACAGACACTTTCAGCAGGACCACACAGACACATTCAGCAGGACCACAGACACATTCAGCAGGACCACAGACACATTCAGCAGGACCACAGACACATTCAGCAGGATCACAGACACATTCAGCAGGACCACAGACACATTCAGCAGGACCACAGACACATTCAGCAGGATCACAGACTGCATCCTGCAGGACCACAGACACATTCAGCAGGACCACAGACACATTCAGCAGGACCACAGACACATTCAGCAGGACCACAGACACTTTCAGCAGGACCACACAGACACATTCAGCAGGACCACAGACACATTCAGCAGGATCACAGACACATTCAGCAGGACCACAGACACATTCAGCAGGATCACAGACACATTCAGCAGGACCACAGACACATTCAGCAGGACCACAGACACATTCAGCAGGATCACAGACTGCATCCTGCAGGACCACAGACACATTCAGCAGGACCACAGACACATTCAGCAGGACCACAGACACATTCAGCAGGACCACAGACACATTCAGCAGGACCACAGACACTTTCAGCAGGACCACAGACACATTCAGCAGCACCCACCTTAGCGTCCAGCGTCCTCTTCAGCTCCAGCATGTAGGAGTACTGCTCAGGGTAGATGTAGTCATAAGGAAAGTACACCAACAGCCCGTCGATGTTGAGTCTGGAATCAAACAACAGACAGTCAAACTGTTTCTGTGTGGACAGACAGGTAACTCTGTCTTACACAGACAGGTTTGATAACACCTGACGCTGCGTCAGCTAACACAGCTGCCGCTGAACTCCATGCAAATCAAGCTAAGGCTGATAAATAATAAAACTCACTTCATGTTGGTCAATTGTGACGCAGCTTGTTCTTCGTCCTTCGGTTATCTGGAAACATTCATCGATAACTTAGAACTACAACAACACAATGCTGCTTTCTCTTCTTCTTCTACGGCTTCTAGTTTGTTCACATGCGCATTACTGCCTCCGATGGCGGGAAGAAGAATGAATCCTTCTTCTTCATCTGTACAGATAAACGTAGCGTGTTCCTTTGTATGCTCATTTTTTTTGTTGGCGCAAAAATATATATATTCCAACACACGAGTCACAGTGCGTAAATTTACACAAGCTTATAGTATATTTTATTTTGAAAGTTCTTGCCGGAAGTGATAGTGTCCGGACATTGACGCTAACTTGAAACTAGCTCGTAGTTTCTGCCTATAGCCGCTAGAGGGCGACGCGACACACAGCGCTGAATGGTAGAGCTATGATGTATTACTGCCCTCTTGTGCTCACAGTGCTGAACTGCAACATATCAAATTAGTAAAAGCAGCGTCACTCACTTCTAATACTTCCGGTAATTACTTTCAAAATAAAAATAAATAAAATAGTGGTTACTCTCAACTTCACCGAGTGTCAGACTATCAAGGGACATATAGACGGTGATTGTCAGTCCAGAAAGCATTAGTTGTAATGCTTTCTGGACTGACAATCACAATTATAATTTAATGACTTTTTTTTAATTTAATTTCAACTTGCTTTAGCTTTATCACTATTTTGAAAGGATTTACCGGTTAATTTTATTTTGAAAATCCTTACCGCAATAGGTTGTGTGTTGTTATGTCTGCATTGATGCTAACTTTACCTTTTAGGTTGCGGTTCCTGCGTGTGGCCACTAGATGGCACGCTATACAGTACATTTAATGCCAGTGAGTGTTTACTGCCCTCTTGTGGTCACAATATTGAACTGCAACACGTCAGATTAGTAAAAAAAATAGCGCTTTCAAAATAAAATAACGCCATGGACGCGAGCTAAAACATACATATACATACATCTACTTACATTATTTTCTCGTAGTTACTGTCAACCCTCTCCAAGTGTAAGGCGGTAAATTGTGATGGTTAGGTAACGAGAAGCAATCTGCGTCCGTTAGCAAGGCTAACATGTTAGCAGGTCAGTCCGTAACGTAGCTCTTATTGTTAACATATAGGCGATTGGTGGTGGTAGTGGAGGACCTCGTAACTAATGCTTGCTGGACTGATAATTATCCTTCCCGGACCATTATATTTTCACTTAATTTTATCGCTTTAATTTTGTCACTACTTTGAAAGTACATACCGGAAGTTGTAGTATGCTATCATGTCTGCATTGACGCTGGCTTTACTAATTTAATATGGTGCAGTTTTACACTGTGACCACTGGAGGGCGACAAATACTCTTACACTCCTATAATCAATTAGTCAGATATAAAACGATTGTTTTATAGTACAGTATAGTATAGTATAGTATAGTATAGTATAGTATAGTATAGTATAGTATAGTATAATCTACATCTACATCTACATTTATACTGATCATCTATATTAACGTGTTGAATTATTACATCATAATTAAAATACAATTTTAACATCCATCTAAGGCATCCAAGTGTCAAAGTAAATAAAACCTACAGATTAACACTTCAAACTGAACATGAACCAGTTCTGTGTTAATATTTCAGTTAATATTATGCTCACGTATAATCACGAACTTACTAATAAACTCCAGCAGTCGAGTTTCTGGGATGCTGAATAATGGTTTTCAAAATAAAAGTAAACATGAGCACTTTTAAATGAATTTACCAACCTGAATAGTACAGCTGATGAGACTTCTTAACAGATACATTATAATTGTTTTTAAATCAAATGAACTAAATCATGTCTTTTTTATTTTAATTGAATTTTTCTCATGCACAAGTCTGTTTGTGTTTCTGTGTGAAAAAATTTCCACAAAGCCTCAGTTTTCTTTATAGGAACGTTTTATTCTTACATTTATACATCATAAATGACATTTGAATAATAGGCTACTGTGATAATGCAGACAGTGAGTGTTAGGGAGGCCGACGGTGAGCCACAACATGAGAAGAAGATGTTGATCTCGATGATCTAGAAGCAGCATGTGTCTTACACTTAAAGCAGTTTCCATCTGTCAGTGAGCTGCTGGTATGAACGGCTCACATCCTCATCAGGTACAGAGGGACAGTAAAATCAGAAGTTCTTCACATTTCATCTGGCATTGAAGCATTACAGTAAACAAGTGAAGATATTAATATTCAGAAACATTTAAAACATTTCAGGCAGCCAGAATAAATCAGGACAGAAAACGACCTTCAGCATTAAAACTATGTGTTTTGTTCAGTTTAGTGCGACTGCATGTGGAATTTAAACTCTGCAGAGAGATTCAGTCGCTGTTCCCACGACAGATGAGTGAGTCCTGCTGCTCCTGAATTCACAGCTGCTGATTCCTCAGTCTACAGACGCTCACATCTCACTCTGTTGGCAGTTTGTTAACTATTAACAAGCAGAAAATTCTCAGCACAGGTCAGATTAGGAGACAATACACTGTGCTTAGTGGCTGGCAAAGAAAAGAGGAATGTGTGATATCAGTTTGACTGCAGTTCTTCTCTTTGTTAGCTTAGTGTTTAAGTGTTCATGAGTCTGAGGTTCAGCTTTGATAAAGGCTCCTAAGGACCAGCCTGTTGCCTTGGCTGTCGTCATGTTGGGCAGCAGGGTCTCCACCCTCCACTCCAGAGTTCTCCATCCCTTGTCCTCCTTTAGTATCTGTATAAACCATGTATAAAAAATATCTGTACATCATATTAATCTCTCCATTCTTCACAGCTCGCAGCGGTTGTCCTCAGTCTTGTAGCGGTCCATGATACTCAGGACATCCTCTAGAATAGATGGGCCCAGATCCAGGTCCAACCCCGCCATAGAGTCTGACCGGGGCACACCGGAGGAGGCTGTAAGACTGGCCACCTGGAAGGGAGTGCAGGGTGACTCACTGCGTTCACTCCTCAGATCCTCGTTGCTCAGGCCCGCGTCAGAATCCAGGCTGAGGCCCCGGCGTACGTCCAGGGGCCCGCAGTTCTCCGACATGGAGTCCTCAGAGGAGACCTCTGAGAAGGATCCAGAGGAGGGGACCAGCCTGCGGATGTTGGGGGAGAGGGAGATGTCTCTGCAGGGCTCTGATGCCAAACGGCCAACCAGACCGTTCTCAAAGAGCGACGGAGTCGGGTGCTGGCCGTGGCCGTCTGTGTGACTGTAGCCGTTGGCCTGTTTGTGGCTCGCCCCGGTTGGCTGCTGATGGTGGTGGAAGTGGTTTTGCTGGGAAGGCAGAGAAGGTGGGGAGGGGTCGTCCAGGTGGAGGCGTGGAGGTTTTGGTGGAGCCTGTTCGTGGGCCATGAACACAGGCATGGAGACGGTGTTCTTCAGCAGGCCGGAGGAGGAGTGCTCGTAGTGATAACCCTTGTAGGCATAGCTGTGTGAGTCCTGTCTGGGTGTGACGCTGTCATCCAGGCATCGCTCCGCGCTGTGCGAGCGCGAGTGCCCATTCTGTGTCCGGCTCACCGACGGCAGCATGTTCATCTTCCCCTGCAGAAAACCCACGTCTCCAAACATGTCACCTTCGCCTTCGGGCCCCACATGGGCGCTGTGACGTACATCACCCAGCGGGGGGCTGATCATATCCCCTGAGAGGACATCACGAAGCTTCAGCTTCTTCCCCTTCTTGGGAGTTGTAGTTTTTAGGTACATTGGTGTCTTTGCTGGCATTTTGCTGGTGAGGGGATTCAGTCTTTGAGTATCTGTCAGTTTCTACAGGAGAGATGAAGCGTCAGCAGCAAGAAGCTCTTCTCTCTCTTTCCACTCTGAGCGACCCGGTCTGTGTTGCTCCAAGTGTGTATACAAGTATTTAGGTCGGTCAGCGTAGCGATAGCAACCCCGGGGGCTGTGCCTCACACTGACATGTGACTCTGGGGGAGAGGAGGAAGGCCTTGACCTCAGCTCAGCTCAGCTCCCTCTGACTTTCCCTCAGACACAGAAAAGCCATATCCACGTTTCTCCTCAGATCACACACACTCGTCTTTATCTCCCCTCACACACAAAGAAGATGGCAGCCTCTCTGTCTGCTGTTGGGTCGGTTCTTCAGAAACTTCAGGAATGTGTCATCAACACGTTGATCTGTGAGGAGAAAAAAAAAGGAGTCAGAGATGAAGAGAGAGGGAGGAAAAGCGAGGGGAGATCGATGGGGCAAAGGGGAAGGAAGCAGGAGGTGGGGGGAGCGAGAGGAATGAAGGTGGGAGGAGATTTACAACTTTTTTTTCAGAGAGCCAGAGGACATACGACGGAAAACACTCCAGGAATCCCGAGTGTTTGCTAAGAGGGGCTGCCTGCCGCCAAATTATGTGAAAATGTGTGACTTGAGGTCTTGTGGCTGTTGAGGAGGCTCCTGCAGTGAGTCAGACGGTGAATCAGAGAACAAAACCGTCATGAGTCCCCTCAGATTCGGCTTTAAAAGCTTCTGTGTCTTCGTCATGTGACGACCTGTTATCACTGAAAAACCTGAAGCCTGACACAAACACCGAGAATTATGGGATGGCAGTCAGGTCACGCCTCTGTGATCCTGAGCCCAACACCTTCCTAATGTTCCTTTGTATTCAACACTTTAAACATAAAGAAATCCACTGTGGTCAGAGGCTTAGTCATCAATTAACGTATAAAACTAATTATAATCATGCAAATTAGACCGTAGCTCGTTCTGTAATGATGAATACAGATGTGTGTTCTTACTTTTTGTGACTCACACGATGCCTGAATGTCCTTCAGATCAAAGTGATTTAAAATAAGCAGCCGAGCTTTGAACAGAACGTCGATGTTCATCTTGTGACTTTGGGTTCACGACCCGCTTTAATGTTTACTGATGTGTGAGGAACGTGTGGATCATCGTGAATCCTGAACCCGATCGTTTACACCAAATAAAACATAAAATTTCTGTGTTGTGTCATTTGACTGAAACTTGAAACAGAACGAATAAATCATCTTTGTTATTATTTCTGACCGGTGTTTAAATCTTTAAACATTTCAGTAAATAATGTGAGTGAATAAAATGTAAAATCACAGAAATAGTTTCGAACTCTTCCTGTGAACGTTCACACAGACTCGACATTCAGGTTGGTGCGTGGGCGAACCTCACAGAGAAGAACCCGAGATGTTGGATCATAACGCAGTTCATAGCTCTTCATTTCAGTTAAATCTATTCTTCTATGTGAAAATGGTCCTGGCCACATGAGCATGTGGATTTAATCACAGCGTCCGCTCGTCTACAAACCAGAATCCTCCTGTGATTGTGCTCTGGGACAAACTGTCATCAGCTCGACTTTTCTGGAAACCCACAACACAACTGTCAGTGCTGTTCCTCTGAGAGGCGACCCAGAGCTATATTTCATTTTTGGTAGAGTCGTGTCACTTTGCAGGACGAAGAGTTCAACAGAACTTCATGTGTAGCCCCAGAATGACGTTAGACACCCGAGGGACGACGAGCTTTCACCACCAGCTCTCCGGTTTTCCCGTCTTTAAACACGAAGACGGAAAACTGACTGAAAGAGTCTGCAAACAGTGCTGTTACATAAAAAGAGAAAACTCTGGAATAACTTGTCACGGTGAATGTTCATACTATCAAGAAGTGGATGAGTTAAATATAGATTTATCAGTGTTTGTGGTGTCTATAAATTTACAGTTTGGATACTTTTAATCAAACTTCACAGCACGGACGAGTTTGATTTGATTTGACTTGAAGACATTGAGGTGAGATTTGTTTGTCGTCTATCTGTCAGTGAGATACTATTCAAACAGCTGTTAAATGACAAAGACATGAAGTTTCCATCAATGATCTTTTGCTGAGTCACCGTTTCAGCCGGAGTTTGACAGAAGCCGCTCCAGACGAGAGGCTGAGGCGTGACTCAGCTGATACAACAGACACATTCACTGTAGGTGTGTTGTAATCAGCTCATGCTGACACATCTGATCAGACACACGTCTGTCACTGCAGAGGCTGCAGACTCACCGGACCAGTTTCTGATTAATCCAGCCCAAAAAACAAAGACGCCTCAGTCTGAGCCATGAGAGCTGCACAGCGTCACAGGATGTTTCACAGTAACGTAGCACCAACATCCATAAACCTGCTGTGAGTTTATGACGACATCACACCAGCACCAGCTGTACTTTGTGTTCAGTAATTAGCAAAATGTTATCAATGTATGAGCATTAATGTGCAGCTTCACAGAGCCACAAACACAACCAGAGAACCTTCATCTTATTCATGTTGGTGAACCTCATTTGAGCTGAATTATATACTGACATTTCATTTATAATAATTCTGCATGTTTTAGATGTGAAATCTGCATTTCTTTATATAAGATTAAATGTTTGTGTGTTACAGATTAGCGGCGGTCAGGTGAAGGTGAAGGACTGAGACACACATGACAGGTTAAAGGTCGATCTGAACTCAGTTACATTATTTAGAAATAAACGCTCACAGAAGATTGCAGATTGTTCAAACTGTGCTTGAGGTTAGTCCGCGTTCTATTTCTTTATTCATGCGACTGTTCTTCTTCCACTCGTTTCTTTCTCTCCAACATCTATCAACCACAAGTGAGAAAGAAAACAGTCTGAAGTCTGTAAGAGCGTCTGAGCCACAGACACTAGAGATGAGATCTTAAACAGCTCCGTCTAATTTGGGCCTCGGAGAGTCATAAAGAACGAGACATTAACTTGTCAGCCTTCATTTTAACACACAGAAAAACAATAACAACCTTATTTATACTGCTGAGATCCAAGCAAATAAATGGAACAAATGAATCAAACAACTGTGTTCACAAACTCCCACAGCTAATGAAGGACGAGCACCGTCTGCTCCATTAAAGCCCACGTAAACAATAAAACACACATAAAACACATGAAAATCATAAACAGAACCGAACCAGCCAGAACTGGTTCAGGAGGGTGGAGCGAGTCCTGCTGAAGTGCTGAAGAGAGTTTCTGTGTTTTGAACATATTTCCCATTGATGAATGACGGATTCAGAGGGAAGACGGGACGCGGGGGATCTGCCTTCCACCCAAATATGGGAAATGAAATCATAAATCTGCGTCTGTGAAGTCTGCAGGATGACTAAGCACAAACCTAAATCACCTTCCACTACTGCAAAACTACCAAGGGCAGAGTCACACATCAGATCTTGTTTATCAAGGAGCCAAAGTTTACATTAATGCTGGCAGAACAAAACTTATTTTAAATGAGCTTTGTGACACGATGTCACATGATCAGACACTGTCTTGCTATCTAGTTTTCGTTTTTGTGACTTTAAGGGTCAAGGTCACGACAAAGCTGCATTCATTCATTTATTTTAATTTTAATTTAACTATCCGTTTACAGCCTCAATGAAGCAACTGTTATATTACTGCACACTCCAACGTTTACACCAGTTTGACCGGTTTTCACTCACAAAGGGTCAGTGAGCTGAATGTAGGTGATGATACTGCAGCTCAGCTGTTCTGTTATGTTAAAGAGGTAATTCAATCAACGAAGACACACACACACACACACACACACACACACACACACACACACTCCAGTTACTGAATACAAAGTAAGTTGTAAAGACAATCAGTTATTCATCTGATCTTATAACTCTGTGATTACATGTGGTTTATGTCTGTGTTCACAGTTTGACATGTGTTGATTAGTTACGGGAGAAAAGTCGATCAAAACCAACTTTTGGCACAAAAAGTCACATTTAAGACTTTAAATATTCTATATACACTGACATAGTTTTCACATATGCCAGAAAAAAGTACACACACACACACACACACACACACACACACACACATGAACACACACACACACACACACACACTTGTACACTAGAAGCTTTCCAGGGTCAATTAGACATGAGTTGAGTGTTTGTTTATTCCTACAGTTTAGCCATAAAGGTTCCCAGATCTACACACACACACACACACACACACACACACACACACACACACACACACACACACACACACACACACCCTAATTGACCATAAGCCTAAAGCCAGGTCTCAACCCTCACACACAGAGACATCCGGTCAGCGTGTCTCTTAAACACTGATCACTGAAGCGTCACTTTCTGGACGCTGCTGATGCAGCCGCAGGAGAGGCTGACCCGACATCTGTTTCTGCTCTCAGGCTCCATTTGGTGCTTGTCTCCACTACAACACAATCAGTGAGCCACCCGTGAGCCCTGTCATCTTCTGGGACAAACACATACCAACGATCACCCCTGAACGCACGGCAGCACCGCTCCTTTCATTGTTGTTATCCGCAGTCTCTTGCGTCATGCGTAATTGCGCACAGCAGGCGACTGTTGACCAAAAAGCTTTTTATTCGTCTGCACTGATCCGTTTGTTTTTACCACAAGTCATGAAGCTGTTTCTCTGTATTAGCTCGTGAACTCATTCTCTTGCTGTGTTTTTACTTCCTGACTCGTTTTACTATCAGTGAAAATATGAATGTTCATATTCCTGAAACCTGGTGATGCAGTGTGGACTCACCGAGTCAGCGGAGTCTGACTCATGTCTCAGAGTCTTACAAATCTGAGAACAGGTTCTGGATCAGGATCACGTTTCTTTCTAATGAATGCCACATTAACCAAAACCACTAATCAAGAACAGAGAGCAGGTCAACAGCTGCTGAAGCTTAAAGATTAAAGATAAAAGATAGTAAGTTCAAGGATAGTGTGTGTGTGTGTGTGTGTGTGTGTGTGTGTGTGTGTGTGTGTGTGTGTGTGTTATGTAACTGCAGCCTCTGAGCTCCTCTCTGTCCTCCTGCAGGCTGTCTGCTGACTGATTGGTACCAGTGGAACAGATCTATCTGTTTCTGGTCTAATCCACGCAGACAGTCACAGATACAGCACAGATATTTCCAATCAGGCTGTAATCCCGCTGATTGGTTCAATATTGACCTTTAATTCGTTTTGTTTGTGTGATCTGCCTTTAAAGGTTCAGTAATGTTACATTTCGTGGTAGATGTTGTAAAATACTTTAAAGTATCCAAGTCTGCAGTGGATCACTTACACATATCGTCAGATAGCAGCGGGACACTGGCGCTCTGCCGGGTGCTGGGGCCTCCCGTGTTTGGCAGCAGTGAGAGTTTATTCGTGGATCACCACAGGTAGCAGTAATTACCTGAGTCTGAGTCACTGGATACGTTTTGAAATTGTGAAATATTTCCCGTCCCTGATTTGTTCTTCTTCCTTTTTTGGTGAGTGTCACACAGGAGCAGCCAGGACGCGCCAGATCTGCCCCTGTAACACTTAATCTGCTTAGATATGAGAGCACCAGAACCTGGACTGGTTGAGACTGTCTGATGTGGACTAAAGTGTTACTGTGCAGTGATGACTGATGGGTAAAACAAATATAACTTCTCACATGGAGTAACGCTTATAGACGGACACACTTTAAAACAAACAGCCCCTTTATGTAACTTCAGGCCACAACAGTCAACAATGTTTCATAAAAAATACTGAATCATAATCAGGTGTTAACATTTAAAGTTTATCCGGTGGATAAAGCACACTCCTGCATCCACATCACAAAGTGCGCACACGTTGCGCGCGTTGGAGCCGCAGGGAGTGTCTCCCGCAGTGCGCCCGAGGCTTTTATGTTGACACTGGTCAGTTTTCCTCTTTTTGTTGGTCACACAATAGAAAACAGTCGGTCTATTCAACAGGTAGGCAGAGTCCAGAGAGCGACCACTGTCCACATTGAAACACATAGCAAAATAAAAGCACCACAAAGAGAAAACATGTGAATGATCGCTGATGTTTACCTTCAGTGTGAGACTCTCTGTCTCTCCTCTGAAATAAAATCACTGGAGTTGAGTCATACAATCCACAGACACAGACCTCAGCGTGTGAGCAGGTAAACCTCTTACAGGCGCGTATTAAACTGACTGTGGAGCGCGCTGGACGGGGAGAGTGAAGGGGGCTCGGCTTCACTGACAGGAGCGCGTCAAAGCAGCTGGAGTGAGCACAAACAACATCCGGCTGGGGATTTCAAATTAAAATCTTCATCTGGGAACATATGCTGTAAGATGTAATGAGTGGGCACATGGTCGGGATCCATCTAGCCTAAAAGTATCATACAAAATAAAACATAAAACCTCATTACGCAGGTGTCCTTAAGTAGGAACTACAACATGTGTATTATATTGGCAAAGACAAACGAGATGTGCGTGGTTTTATTTTTAAAGAAACATTTCTTGGCTTAAGGTTTTACAGTCACTGACTTGACAGCAGCAGAATAAGTAACCAATGAGAGAAGTCTTTAAACAAGTTTGATCACTGTCATATCACGAATTATTAATCAGGAAAGATAAAAAGTAGCATTACAGGTGTCAACATGAATTTGATCTGGCCTGACTCAGTTAAAATGTGTCACTGGTTTGACACCAGCAGACCACAGGACAAAAACAACAGGTTTTTAAATCAGTCTGTGACAATGAAGCCATCAGACCTGGTCTGAAAAAGAGGACAGAGACAGTCTGCATGAAACAAGGTTATTGATCAATTTCACCATCAAAGACCAGAAACTCTGCTGATGGAGTACCACCTCTCACCACCTTTGATCAACAGGTGTGAAGCCATAAAAAGACAAAGGATGAGAAATATTACATCAAGACAGATTCATTATCTTTTTAAATGTCATTGTTAAAATTACATTACGCCCAAAACCGCAGGTGAAACTGACAAGTCATAGTTTTCTGACCACATGTGTCCCCCTCACACAGCCAGTCAGGGAGCCGTCTCACTGTTGATCTGTGCTGTGACGGACGGTGTGGAGGTGATGAAGGCTCTGTTCTTTCATTTGCTTAACAGCAGGCAGGCAGAAGCCACAGCAGCCGAGCCATTATGGAATGATTCAAAAAACAGGAGCAGTCTCTCACCGGGCTTTGTTTATTGTTCATAGAGGCCATTTGTGCAAAAATCATCTCAGTTTGAATAATCCCAGTTGTCCCATAATTGCCAGGCTCCATTTAAAAACCTAGCTTTGCAATCTGCAGCCTACAGCTGCCACTGTTTTTAGTGCAAGTATTTTTTTAATGCTTTGAAAAGCTGCACTAATTCAGAGCATGATTTTAAAGAGGTGAAGCAAATGTGGTCTGCAGAATATATATGTTTGAATGTATTCATTATTAGTCTGCTTCCTGTACATATAATCCTGCTGGTATGCAACACTGTCAGGAGACAGTGAATTAAACCATGATGGTGTTATGTAACGTGTCTCATCACTAGTACAGAGACCAGTTTAAATATTGCTTGACCCTTTGGTTTTGTCGTATATAAAGTCATCACAGGAGCATGCCGTGCAGTTTGTTGGCATCTGGTTGCAGAATTTCTGAATAATGAAGCGCACATATTCAAATATCTATTGTTCTGTCTGTAGCTGCAGCAGCAGTATCTGGGTCAATCAAACACACTGTTTGGTTTGTTTTCTCCACAGAGTTATAAAGCTTCTGCATTATGAGGACTAATTAGGCATTTAAATGAGCCTCCACTTTTTTTACTGCTGGCTCAGTGGAGACTTGCTCGAGCATTAAGTTTGCAGGCACATTCTGGTGGCTCCATCAGGGTTGGCACTCCGCGTAATTACAGCGAGGTAATGAGGATTTAACAAATGAAGAATGCAGACGTTTGCTGTTTGCAGGTCAGTCTGCAGACACATCTCGTTTACAGCTCCTGCAGGATGCCTACAAGGCAAATTAAACCCATTCCCTATTCACTCATCCACTGGTGTGTGCTTTGTGCTCGTCTGCAAAGAACGATGGGCGTCTGTTCCACTGAAGCAGCATTACACAAAAAGACTGCACACAACAGGAGGTACATGAGACGTTACTTTTAGGGTTTCAGACACAACTTTGTTAGCAACACTGGGGAAATCAAACAACACAATTAATGTTGCATGTCTGTGTTAGTCTCAATAATGTTGTTCTCTGTACTACATGTGTTGCTGGACTCTTGATCTCTTCTGGGTTTTGGGTTCCTTGAAGCTCAAAGTTTCATTTTTTCTAAAAACAAAAGACACATAGAGAGAACACACACTCCTTATCTGACACCCTGTACGTGTTTAAAGCCAACTGGAATGTGTAAACTAGATAAGTAGTGAATTACACCGAGTCAGAGATGTGGTTATATCACACAGCAGGGACTGGCGTACGCACACACACTCACACACACACTCAGATATGACATCACCTAAGTAAATCAAGATGCAATCAGTACAGTATGGGGTGGATCCGCTTGAGGATCCATGAAACCATGATGTTCTCTCTCTCTGTAACACACTCATACACACTCTCTCCACCAGGCCCCCAGGTGTAGCCCCATGCAGAGACCCTGGGGGAGGTTGGTGTTTCTCCAGCGAGACAAGTCGGGGGTGGTGACAGAGTTTAACCCTGAGCGAAGCTTGAGGACCAATGTGCCGTCTGAAACACTGTGAACAAACTGAAGCGGGAAAAGAAAGGTGGAGAGAAAAAGAGAGGATTACAAGAAGAAGGAGATAGATTATATTTGTTTGCTCTTTGTAACATGGCACCATCTTGGTTCTGTAAACTGAGCCTGTCTGACAAGACTACAGCAAGAGCCGGTCTGTCCTCTCTCATTGTACGTGCTTATGCAACAGGCACATTCAGCCAGGTGGAGTTAATTTGTCCCCATGAGACATGCAGTCTCATAGATTTCACAATACAATCATGAAGATTAAACAAAAGTTCTGCTGTTGAATCACTTCCAGTCTCCTTCCCAGAAAGTTTACTGACCTGCTCCTTAAAACTTGTATACAAACTCAGTGAACCCTCTAAATCCAGCCTGACATCATGTTGGTTGAATATACATGTTTCTCACAGATGTAGTTATTACATGTAAATACTTTATTTGTTCTGCTCCCAACACTTAACTGACGACATGTCATGTTTCATCTGTGATATTCCAGATGTTTGCGCATACATTTTGTGAAGGAATATTAGTAGTGATTCCTGCATCTTCATGTTATTCTCTGGATTAGTGTCCTAAAGTCGTTTTTGATAAACCCTAACTCATTGTAAAGATCACCTTAAAATGCTTGAGTCGTCCTGACCCACATAGCCATCCATCCCACAGTGGTTACCAGTGAATGTGGGGTTGTATTTCCATTTCCGAGCAGTGAAACTCATGAGCGACACACAACTGAGACACTGAGTGACCTCATAGCGAGGAATTCTGGGAATCTGTGAGTAAATGAGCCTTCATGTGTTTCCATTTAGTTTGCTGTGATTGAAGCAAACTGCAGAGCCTCGGGGGTGGCAGGCTGAAGAGAGAACAGAGAAAAAAAGAGGAAAATATAATGTAGAAAAGTCAAGAGAGAAAAGAGAAGGAGAGAAAATAGTTTTAACAAACCTTTTCCCATGTTTACAGCTGTGTTTGGGCACAGAGATACACAACTAACAACAACCAGCGAGAGACATGAGAAAAGAGAAAAGAGGCCCTGATCAGAGAGATGAGCTAGAGAGGAAAGTGGTTTGCAGCTGTTTTCCTCCAAATGATGAATACTCGATCTTGACTCATTAAGCAACATGGAACCTCCCTTCTGTTGACCTTTGACCTCCAGTACTCTCTCTTTCAACAGTTGAATGAAAACATTTTTACTCAAAGGTGGATTTCTGATGAGTCAAGAGCTCTATTTGAAAATGAAATGTAAAGGCTGACTTGAAAAACTTGGCAGTGTTAATCATCACCCAACTCTGCGGGTCCACCCAGCTGTTCAGAGCTGGTGTCAGCACATTGTCTTGGTTTTTCAGCCCATAACCTTACTGCTTTATCTCAGTCTCATCACTTTCTCTCTGTAGGTAAGCAGCTGTTTCCACCTGCTCAGCACCAAACGGACACAGCTTGTGTCTAGCTTGTGAACATAGTTCAGCATTCAGCAGCTGAGGAGCCAGATGTTTCCTTCAGGAGCTGGTGGAGACCAAAACAGAGCTATAGAGTGAATATTATGATTTAGTATATTCATCAGGTGGACACAAAGAGACTCAAAAGAATGTTAAGTTGCTCATTGTGACATAACTCAATAAAGTAATAATATGCAACTGTGTTTGTCTTTATTCATCACTTATTTCTTTTCCCAGACATGCTCTGGCAACATCTAACAATCTCTGTCCGGATTACATTCACAGACAAAGTTTTTTCAACTGAATGAAGTACTACATTTATCTACCACATTGGAGTCATAAGGAGGGGTCAGGGTGAGTGGTGACTATACAAAGCCTATGAAGATGGTTGTCTGTAGTCTGCATCCCATGAGTCCTGTGTGGTTTAGTTTATACAACAAAAGCACTTTGGTTTTGGTGAAAGATCTTCCCATGAATCCTAAAACCTTTGTGTGGCTTGTCTGAGTCTTTTTCGCCTTGTTTGAAAATAAAGTGACGCAAAGTTGAGATTTATAATTGATCTGAAGTGTTATCAAACACATAAAAACAGAAGAGACTTTACACATGCAGATCGGTTTAGTAAATGTACGTCTGGTTAACCTCTGTCAAAGTGCCGTGCACAGCTGCCTTCCTGAGCTTTTCTTTGGAAACCATCTGGGCGGTGCTAAATCTTTTCCTGACCCTAACAACCATGGGTTGTGACTATGAGGTTTAACAAAGCTGTAGTTGCTATGAGCAAATGTAGAAGATATTTTGATGAATTAAAATGAAATACACTGATTATATGCGATGTCAACATTTTGCGGCTGTTTCTGCTGCCTCCAAGTCAAACAAAAGGATATTTAGACCAAATGCTTCAAATTGTGATGATTCAGGAAGTATTTGGTTTGACAGCTGTCAGGTCTGTCCATCTTTACAGCACAAACAATATTTTCTGTAAATGATCTTGACTAAGATGTGGACTGTTAAAGATTATAAACAAAGCATTGGTCATCATGTGTCACTTTACTTTAACAAAAGAATATTTCTTTTTTTAAATTTAGAATCCTTTGGTGGTTTGATAGTTAAAATTGGCAAAGCATCGCAGTTTTCACAGCTTTCAATGTTGAAAGTGGCTTAGATGCTCCTGGGTCTCCTTCCAGACGGTGTCTGTAAGTGTAGTGGAGCTCTTAGATTTTCCATCAGTGTTTTCCAGAGAGTGAGCAGCGAGCGGTTGGAAAGCAAAACAATGAATGATGTAAGAGGACCAAGGGCAAAATAACAGGGGACACCGTAAATGTGTCATTCAGGCCTCGAAATACTGAGCTATTAACAAAAACACTTCTCAGAGAAACACAGACGCACGTACACAAACACAATGTGTCCCCCCCTGGCTGCAGAGATTACATAACACAGAGCAAGAACACATAAATTAATGCATGTAAACAAAGGTGAAGGAGCACACCTTCTTCACCTCACACACACACACACACAGACAGATACACACAGATACACACACACACACACACACACACACACACACACACAGATACACACACACACACACACATGTTTAACCCATTCCCCCTCTCTCTCTCTTTGTCCACCCCATCCACGGCTGAGCCGCAGCCTATAAGGCGAAGAAGGGAAACAACAAAAGAAGAGAGAGAGCGTAAAGAGGAGAGAGAGAAAGAGAGAGAGAGAGAGCGAGAGAGGAAGAGAGAGAGAGGAGAGAGAGAGAAAGAGGGAGAGAAGAAGAGAAGAGAGAGAGAAGAGAGAGAGAAAGAGAGGAGAAGGAAGAGAAGGAGAAGAGAGAGAGAGAGGAGAGAGAGGAGAGAGCGAGAGAGAGAGAGAGAGAGAGAGAGGAGAGAGAGAGGAGAGGGAAGAGAAGGAGAAGAGAGAGAGAGCTGAGAGAGGAGAGCCGAAGAAGAGAAGAGATAAGGAAGAGAGAAGGGGAAGGAGAAGAGAGAGAGACAAGAGGAGAAAAGAAGAAGAGAGAGAAGAGAAGAGATCTGAAGACGAGATCGCTGTCATCTCTTCCCTAGCTCTCTCAAGCTCTCTCCTCTCTCTCTCTCTCTCTCTCTCTCTCTCCTCTCTCTCTCCTTCCTCTCCTTCTCCTCTCTCTCCCTGTCCAGGCTCAGAGGTCACCCGGATGGTCATAGCGACGGCCCGCCTGGAACAAACACACCGAAATAGACAAAGGCAGAGAAAGAGAGGAAGGGATGGTCACCTCTTTACTTTATCACTGAGCCTGAATCAAGCAGGGACGCAGTGTGCATGTGTGTGTCCGTCCTGACTTCTGCACAGGACTGTTTGAGGGTTAAAGGTCCAGTGTGTATGATTCATGGGAAAGAAAGTTTTCATTAATGAAAACAAGAAATGTTTTGGTACCTTAGAATGTTTTTTTTTATGTCTACAGACACCACAGGAGCGGGTGAGGTGAGGGTGTTGCAGGCAGCAACTACGTCACTAGATTCCACTAAAGCCATTTTGGGTTTGAGTTTTACAATGCTATGTTAGCTGACTGTAGCTTCACATTCACCACAGATGCATGGGCGTGGTATTATTCTCATCTTATTCTCAGAAAGAAAGCGAATGAATGTATTTCCCAAAATGTCTAATTTTTCCTCGGTTCAAGGGTTAAGGTCAATTGGTGTCAGTGTCAGGGGCTATATGGAGTGTAGCACAGTTTACAGTACAAACATATGTGTTTATATGTGTGTGACTGACAGACAGAATAGACCTGGGAATCTTAATGGCCAAGCTACAAGACAAACAAACATCCTCATGCCTTGTTGACGCTGAAAAACTTCCAGTGGGCCTAAGGTGCGTGTGTGTGTGTGTGTGTGTGTGTGTGTGTGTGTGTGTGTGTGTGTGTGTGTGTGTGTGTGTGTGTGTGTGTGTGTGTGTGTGTGTGTATCTGGAAAAGTAACACGTTTTCAGGGAAACTTGGCAGATGGAAGACTTAAAACTCTCATCAAAGTTTATCTCTGTAAAACATCAGGACTGAGGAGTGGGCGGTGTTTGTGTGTGTGTGTGTGTGTGTGTGTGTGTGTGAATAAGAACGTGTATCTCCACTCTTAAACAACACTTTGAAAGGTACGTCCGTTGCCAGTGTTTACTTCAGTACTGGAGAGTGTGTGTGTCTGTATTTGTGTATTTCTGTTTGTGTGAGTGTGTGTTTTGGAACATGCCAGCCGCAGCCGGTTTTAAATTTATCCTGTGGATTGGTTCAGGCCGCTTCACAACAGGAAGTTAAGATGTTGATGTTGGAGTCTCTGGGAAAAGGGCATTACGAGGCCTGACACACCACAAGTTGTATCGACGTCATTTGAAATCGTTCCCCTGAGTTTCACAAAAATGAGTGCCCCAGTGGATGAACCGAATGCTGAGAGTAAGATGAAAGGACTCGAGCTGAGCATAGAAAGATGAGATGACTCATATCTTTATTTAACACCAAAAATACACCAGCCTCTTCATCCAGAATCAGAGATATTTTGAATCTATGACCCACAATATGTCTTCAAGAATAACAGAGAGCTCAATAAACTGAGGGCTGCAAATCACCATCTGGATGAACTGATTTTTTTTAGGATGTACACTAATGGTAATCCAAAGTAAAGAGATTTAACTAAAAAAAAACAGAAATCAACCTCATTTGGTGCCAGACAAAACACTCTCTAACAAACCTGTAGAAATGTATAACATGATTTAAAAAAACAGCTCATTTAGATTCAATTTCCATTTATCAGGTCCATTTGTATTCTTGCCTTATTCTTACGTGGTGTTGCTTAGTGAAAAAAATCCTCCCCCTCATTCTCAAGGCATTAGAGTTGTACTGAGCGCTGATGTGTAAATAAACATTAAGAAAACAGCATGAACACCAGAGCCACAACCTAATAAAACCTCAAAACACACACCAGATGTTTTATAAACTGATTTCACATAACCAAAGACCAAGATTTTTAAGTTATGCACGATTAATTATTACTGACCCATCGAAGGTAAACATTACAGATGCAGATGTTTACATATTTTCGGAAAATACACTTTTACTGCGGTGAAAAACACTCAGCACCAGTCGAATGACGACATGAACTTTTAATTCATGGACGATTATACAAAGGAAAAAGTTAGGAATTGAGGAAGTGTGCTTCCAGCAGACAGACAGACAGACAGACAGACAGGCTGTCTGGCTTGGGCTCGACTTGAGAATATAATGTTCCTTTTGCCTCTGACAGGAAAACACAGCATTGTTTAGTTTGTTAGCAAAGTGATCCGTCAAGGAGGAGGAATGGGCTCGTCCCACTCTGACCAATATGCTGCATGAAGAGGAAAACAGGAGGAGATATGGAAAGAATTTGTTTTGATGAGTGTGAGGACAGTGACCATCAAACCACAAGTGAAGCATCTGGACATGGACTACAGTAACCCCAGCACAAACAGAAAGAAAGGAAAGGAAAGGAAAGGAAAGGAAAGGAAAGGAAAGGAAAGGAAAGGAAAGGAAAGGAAAGGGAAGGAAAGTCAGTCTAAAGAAAGGAAAGGAGGAGTCTTCCCAGGATGAGAGCAGGGATGGCTGGAATTCTTTCAACAGGGACAGGAAGTAGGGTGTAGGGGGCTTGAACAGTGTGTGTGTGTGTGTGTGTGTGTGTGTGTGTGTGTGTGTGTGTGTGTGTGTGCGCGCGCGCGCTAAGGCCACATGGGAACTGCAGACTTGACAATCCCAGACTCTTAGCATGACATGACACACAAAGGACACACACATTTACACAGAGGACCGTGACAGACCACATGTGCTTCTGCATTCCCAAGCATTTATCTGTCAGTTCTGATGAGGCCACGTCCACACTAGTCCAGATAACAGGGCTCATATTGTTTCCTAGATCCAGGCACCCATCGGAAGTTGATTCATCACAGGTCATCTCTCATTATAACTTGAGGCTGGTGCTTTTGGCTGCCTGCAAGCCTGCTGACAAAAATGTCAAGATCTCTGATGATAAGCACATCCCAAACTAGATCAGGAGCACAGGAGGACGACTAAACTGGTGTTCACTGACCGCAGGAGGCCCCATGATGACCCTGCAGATTCTGAAAACTCATCTGGAACAGACATCTGGGCCATCCTATTATCTCATGCAGACTTAGTGCTCCACGAGCCAAACAAGAAGCTATCTCCCTCTGTTAGGAAACATTTAGTAACATTTACACATTATCACCTTATAAGCTGCTGTGTGTGTATTTATCTCAGGGTCACGATGCATCATTAATATGGAGTTGTGTCTCACTCTCCCTTTGGCTTTGTTTTGGACTATACAAATCCTGGGAGAAATATGTGGTGCATAACATTCATGGGTGCCTATTGCAGGCAAAGATGACCATGATAGTGGGTCATTGTCAGGAAAAAGGCAATTTATATAGACTCCATAAAAAGTCACACATAAATAGGATAATTAGGACAATAAAACAAACCAAAACAGAAGTTTAAAAATAACTTAAAACAGAATATAACAGTACAGTTAGAGTGCAGTGCAAAATATAAATAAATAGTTTCATGTTTAACTAAGTTAAAGTTTAAAGCTCCAGTTTAAAGGAACTGAGTCAGAGCAGACCTCAGGTTTCCTGGGCCTTTGTTTCAGATATGTGGTGCATAAAAACTAAATGCTGTTTCTTTGTGTTTAGTTTTTGCTCTGGGGACAGTAAGCAGACCTGATCCCAGACCATCTGAAAGGTTTGAACACTTCTTACAACCACATACAAATTAAAATGATCAATGAGCCTTTGTACTGCAATATTTATATTACCAGAGAAGTACTACATAAAACAGCATCAGTTCAAAGAACTGGACACTGCTATTGGTCAGCGGCACAAATTTGTATGGTCAACAAGGCTGAACGCTTTTTAGTAAAATTACATGTTGCTTTGATTGCAAAGACTGATCTGAGATGTATATTTTTACTGGAGATGAGATGAGGACCAGCACACACACACACAAACACACACACATGGAGTCATACATACAGACATAAACACTGCATTGTGTGTGGGCTCAGTGCTGCAGCACACACTTATAGGAATACACTAATGTACACATTCACACACACACACATACACACACACAGGCACCACAAGCATGTGGCTACCACAAAGGCCCCTGTCACATGTTGAGCAGATACATACCAACACAGTGATGTCAGTTTGTTCATCTCAACCTCAGACTGCTGATCTATTCATCAGAAACTCAGCAGCTGAAGGCCACAGTGAACACAGTCCAGCCTCTCATGGTCGATAACTCAGAACTCTTCTGTGTCTCAAACAGCAAAAACCCATTTGTTCTCTGGGTCCTCTGATGACATGGGAGTGGTGTGATACTGAATTAATGCCAAACTCAACTGGGTACTTCCAAAACTTTTTGTTTTGTATAGTTTGTACAGTAAAAGAAGATGATACAAGACGGCAAGTTTTGTGGTTAAAGCAGAAAGTTGGGCAGCAACAGAGAAGAAGGTCCAATTCTCACGAACATTTGAACTCTCTGGACAAACTATTTTGACTAAAAGGAATCATAGTTTGCAGAAAACATGTAAGACCTCGAGAGAATGAAGTTCTTCAGACTTTGAAATATGGAAAATGCTTGATCTGAATGAACCTGATCAGTAACCCAAACAGTGACGCTGCCTTGCAAAATAAAATAAGTCATTGTACTGTTGTGTGATTGACAATTTAATATAAACTGAATTGTCCTGATGCTGTAAACTCTGACCTCCTGGTGCTCGATGGTGAACAAATGAAAATTGTTTTTATCTCCTGTTTCACTGAAGATAAATGTTTAGCACTCTTTGCATAGTTGGACATTGTATCTTTCCCTGAAGAGATAACAGAGAGGTGACCCTGATATGTTTTTGTAGACTGTTCTGAGATTATAATTTTGTGTTTACACGCCTACATGATGATTATTGCAGACAACAAGATATGAAAACAAGCAGTAACAGCAGAAAGCACAAGCTGGAAACAACTAAATGTTGGACTTGAAGACTGCTGCTCACCTTTGGATTGTCCGACTGCATGGTTATTGACTGACAGGTGATTCTCATGTTAAGCTAAATAAAAGCCTTTCTTTCACTGTCACTATTTCAGCCTGTAAAAGTTATAAAAGTAGAGGAACATGTTTCTCCACTGCTCAGTCCATGTTTTTGATGTTTTTGATTCTAATATATAACAAGAAAATTTGGTTTATGGGTGGAAACATTTGTAAATTTCTCATTTGAGCATAATCCATAATATGGAGCAGACATATACATTACATATAGATCATAGCTTGTGCTACAACTATAATATGAATATAGAATTCAGCATTCATTCACAACTGTTAATATAACTTGTTTCTGTCAGTTTAAATCACAAAATAAAACCCTGTGGTCCCAGTGTGACCATCAGATTATTTTCTTAATGTGGGTCCTACTATATTACACGTATATAAGTCAGCTAGTCTGTAAGGTTCATCATAAAGATCACATTGGTCTAGTGGTAAGTTCCGGTTTTAATAATTATTAATTATTATTAATTAAAATGCTAATTAGGTTAGTTAACACAGCACAACAGCTGACATTTCAGGTCATCCATATCGTCCATGACTTACGCGTCCTACTGATATAATAACAAGTCATAACACAATGTCGGTGGCGTATGCAGTGTTTTATCTCTATGTCAGCTCCAGCACACACAGTTCCTACTGGCCTAATGAACAGGATGATAAAAGAGTTTAAATATTGTGTAAATATTGTACACCATAAAAGCAACATCACATGTATTTACTTGAGACTGTGAGTGGAATTTGCCACAGGTGGTTGGTGCAGTTTCACAGTCATGGTCAAGTGAACTCAGCTCGACTGCCTCATAAAATAATGAGACAGAGACAGAGAGGGAATCAGAGGCAGGAATAATAATCATACATTTTTGGCATTGAACAGACACTCTTATCTGGAACAGCTTATGTCAAGCAACTCACAGCGACAGACAGATTCCCAGTCTGGACAGCGTGGGCGCCGGGCGGATAGAAAACTATTACAGGAAACAATGCGTCTTTCACTTTTATTTTCTTTTTGACGCAGATGATGGCATAAGCTGAGCTGATTTAAAATGCTGTTCAGTTGTTTTTAAGAAAAGAAGGTCTTTAATAGTAATTACGTGGAATAAATCTCCATTATTCTCTAAATCCTGACGCCCCCTTTCTGTTATATGCAGAATGTGGGAACATTTTGCAGTATTGTGACATCTATGAAGCAGTGACACCCAGGATAATGAGACAGACAGACACAAACATGCAGAGGCATGACACATCCTTTGAATGAAGACCGAAGATTCAGCCGAGATATCAACGCTGGTGTTAACACACGGCGCCCCCACAATTGCAGAAACAGCACTGCAGCTGAGAGGCCAACAATCTCCAAATCCTAGCCCAAGTCATCCTAAGAGGATCAGATCTTCTATATATACACGCACCACAGGTAGCTTCCCTGAACAGGAAGCTAAGCAGATTACTCATGAAAGATGCAGTGAACACACAGCTCGTCAGTGTGTCAAGGAACTCTGGGAAAACACCAGGAGTTATATAGTGCATGGAAATAGAAAACATGGACTCAGTGATATTTCTTAATGATTGCACCATATTAGAAACCACTGAGACACCAAGAAACTGAAGATATTAAAACACTGAAGATTCTGACTTTAAATTTAGTTATTGTTTGGCTATTGTATTCTTTTGTTAGACGTGTAACAAAGGTCCCACTTGCTCGATTTGTTTCACAATGTAAAGTCGTCCAACAGATAGAAAGATTTCACTCCGTCTTATTTGTTTATGCCAATCATTCTAATGTTTGAAAGTATAAAAAAACTAATGAGATAATCCTACATGTAGCACAAAATACAGCATGTGCAATTTATTCAGTAACTTTAACCAAAATATTGTATTGTGTCATGATGATATACAGAAATTAAATCTGTAAATATTTAAGACAGAAAATACAGTAGTTGGAAATGTGTAATCGTATGAATAAGTCTATATACGTATAATTATGTATATCTGATTGTGTACACAGTATAATGTGTGTTCATGTACATGTGATGATTGTTTGTGGGTTGAATGACCGTTATGCACAATCTGAACTACCTGGCCCTTAAAAAATAGTAATACAGTACAGTGATACTGTGCTGCATGAAAAAACTAAACCATTTCTCATGTGACACACTTCCATGACTGATGGTTTCACAGCACAGGAATTCACCTGGATTTATTATGTCTGCAGGACTTGTATGTGTGTATCTCTGTGTGTGTGTCTCTGGAACTACTGTTGGAAAAAAATGATTCATACGGCAGGTACAATATGTGGCAAGACCTGTCTACTCTGCTGTGATGTCAGGTCGCATCACTCACTAGCTGTTCTGACCTGCAGGCAAGTTTCCAGCTATTTAGGAACATTATCATTTTCAAATATTTTTGGTATCAGTTATCAGAGGTATCAGAGTTCAGTTGAAATTTGAAAAAAAATGAGTGACTGTGTTAATGACGTTGGAGGTTTGTGTTCTGGTTTGAAAATCTCTGATAAGGCTGTCTCTAACCGTTTAGCTGATGAATACTCAACAATAATAAATCATGTCTCAAGGCACACGTTGTCCCAGAATACTTTCAGGATCACGTCAGTGAGTTTTTATTATTTTCAGTAGTCTCCAAATCTCCAAAGCCTCATTTAGCATTTAGTTTTAACATTGTAGCTACTTAATCTTTTAGTCACGCACACAGCATCTAATATTTTATCCATGGAGAACATCTGCTCTGAAGATCAAAAGAGAGAGATGGTTGTGTACCCAGTAAACTGGCAGCTCTGTGTGTGTGTGTGTGTGTGGTTGTGTGTGTGATAGGAAACCTTTGAGGTGCTGGATGAATAGTTTGTCTTCCTGGAGCCAGTGTTGCAGAATGGGAGGGGAGCAGGAAGTGAATCACTAGAGGATCATAGTTAACCAGGAAACAGGCCGTGCGCTGCTGGGGTGCTGATCCAGATCCACGGAGGCTGAACCCGAGAACCATGCAGCGCCAATCACTGGAGGCCTGAAAATAGTACGGAACAATATCAGAAACGCTGACAGCAACACGCCTGCCTGTGAAAAATGAAGAGGTTCAGGAAAGAAAGTGGGTCGAAAGGCCATTTTCAAATATTCATTATTTAACTGGGGAACCAGACAAGAGGGATGACCGAACAGAACAAGGGAAAGAAAACCTAAAGTCACAGGAAGGAAAGTTCAGTTCAGTGACCACGGCCTCAGCCCGCCTGAATAGACCCGATTTAGTAGACCCCACCCGTCTGGTTCTCTAAGTAGCCTAAAATAAGCATTAGTGGTTCTGTGTATTCAGAAAACACAGGAAAACGCCAAGCAATCCCATTCAAACTAAAGATTTTAGATGACAAAAGGACAAAACCAAACAAAAACTGTGGTATTTTAGTCGACTATGACGACAGACGTGGCAGCTTCTACATCTTTAGCTGCTTCTACTTTTAACAGACTGTAACAATAACAGGATTATAAAATTTATAGCCAGTGTCAGTGTGAGGCTGTGATACTCGTCACTCCAGGAAAGACATGTGTTGTTTTAGAACTAAAAGATGGAAACAGCTTTTCGGAATCCGACTGCAGGTAGGGCAAAAATGTACTGTTTGTTCAGACACGTCATGTTTATTCATTTCAATCTAAGCCTCATAAGCGCAGCAGATAAAAAAAAGGTCAAATGATTCAACTGAGGCAACACAAACAGAAAACGGCATTTTAACTGGTTGATCATGTATCAACTTTATTTAAATACTTTGACAACCTCACCTACAGTGTACAGTTAGAAAACTCCACTCCTCCAAAGACAGGATACTGTTCAGATTTACATAGCAAGAAAAAAACTAACTTATAAAACAAAGCAATAAAGGAAAGAACAAATCAACAATAACTTTCACACTTGCTATAGCTGAAACTCAGCCTCCTAACAGGCTTTTTCGTACCTGCAGGAGGGAACCATAGTGAATTTTGTTAGTTTGAATCCTTATACACAAAACCAAATAAAAAAATATGTCTTTCTCCTCTCTTCACACTGTTGCAGGCTGTCTACATCCCACTGAGGTGAGCAGTAATCACATATTTCTGACATATAAAACGATTCAGTTCAAAAATGAGTGAGGAAGTATATTTACCCAAGTATAAAAAATAAATTAAAATGATCAACATTTATACACAAGACAGTCAACAATCCTGACAGCTGTTACACAGTCTTAACCCTTCTGGGAGTCAAAAACATCTGTGAGCTCCACTACAGTGACCCCACATGTACAGATTTCCAAACAAATCTGGTAATGAAATAACTGGCTCGGGTACAGCTGCTTATCCTCAGCCTGATTCAGATGCTGCTCTAACTTCTGACTGTTTACTGTTTATGGTAAGGTAAGGTAAGGAGTAGAAACTAAGAAATAAGAGAAACTATTTTAACATTTTAAATTGTGAATCCACCCCAGCTGAACACTGATGTGTGCGCTTCATTTGCTGCAGGCCTGAGAGAAAAAACATTTTTAACACAGATCATGTCAAAGTCTGTAATTTGAAGGCCATGGCTCCCTTCATGCAGAGCTCAGACTGACAGAGGGAGCACCTGCAAAGATCAATGCAAGATCCATGCATTAATTGAACTTTAGGTGCAAGTTTAGTTCATCACATTGTCACCAGCCACTAAAGACAAAAGCTTCTGAACTAAAGACTGCAAAATATTCCAATGGCAGAAATCTACAGCCCCTCTTTCCATTCTTAACAAAAGAGTTATTAAAAACAAAATAACTAAAAGCTCAAGGCTCGATGCTGAATTCTGACCCTCTGAAGATCAGACCATGGCTGACTGATTTCATACTGAACCTTTGAAATCAACATGTTTAATGTTTCCTTCTGAGGCTCTGGCTAACCACCATCAAGTGAAATCTGCCAATGGAGAGGGACATGGGGACGTGTTTGTCATCAGTTTGAGCAGCGAGGTCTATTTTCCATACCTTCCACATTAAAGCTACAGAAGTTGTCATTAAATGTATCCACTGACCATCCACAAACCGATTAAACTTAATGTGAAAACCTGTGAATATGACAAACAGGGAAAAGGAAAACAGTGGCTTAGTGGTGTGAGGCAGTACTGAAAGGTCACTTCCTGTACCAGCAAAACTTCTGTTTTGAGGAAAAGGCTCGACATGTGAAATTAAACAGTTCATGAACAGGTGGCGGAGCTACAGACATTAAAAACATAGATACAGGAAACCTTCGAGGGCAAAAACAGTGCAAAGAAGTAGAAAAATAAATACTAAAAAAGCAGAATATAGATTTAAACTTTAGGTATTTGCAAACGTTTCTGCAGAGAATGTGACATGGTGACTCATGACAAAATGCAAACTGAGGACTGTTCAGGGGGTTAAAGAGGACAGTGAATGCAAAGGCAGTGACATAGACGGTGATTAGATTCTGATAGGCAACTGAGTAAAAGAGTTGCCTCAGTGCTGTTCATTTAATCACAAAAATCACCACAAATAAGCAATTTTCTGTTGGGAAAAAATGAGATGTATCCCATTTTCTCATTGTTGCCAAGAGCAAAGTCAACTTTGACTGTCAAAAATACAGACGAGCACATCGAACAGGTTAAAGATGAGGAGAAATTTCACAAAAGAATTGAGCAGGAAGTGAAATGAAGAGAAAAGAAGATATGAACTTATGTTTGTTCGATGTAAATGTGTCTTTGCTGTCTCAATAACTGTTTTCTTTAAGGATTGAGATGAAGAGAATACATATATTTATACATCAATAAGTCTGCTTAAAATAGAACTTTAGAGAGAGTCTTTTATAGAATCTGAATCTGCAACACTGTGATAAAGAGCGTGTGTGTGTGTGTGTGTGTGTCTGAGAGTATGCTGTGCATGAAACATGATTTGACGTCAGTTTGTTCACAAAAGTTTGTCTTCTTAACCAGTCTTATAGGCAGACGCCCCAGTGCACTTTTCTTTGTCTTTTTCACTTTTTCACTGATCTGTTCAGTGTCCATAAATGTTAAAACAAGCCCATGTTGACCACATAAGGGGCTTCTGGGTTAATGGTTGGGCGGTCACTGGCAGAAGGGGGAGGCGGTGGGGTCAAAGCCTTTGAAAACCTCCTTCAGTGAGGCATTGTCCTGATCTGTGGCTGCCTGGTCAGACTGCACCGGACTGTTGCCTCCAAAGGGGCTACCCGTCCCGCCGGGCTTCGATGCTTGCTTTACCACGCCAAAAAGAGAGGATACAGGAAGGTTGTGGACACCCGTGGGTCCCTGATCTGCAGCAGCTCCAGAAGCCCCCTGACCTCCAACTGCAGCTGCGCCGGCTGCAGTGGGCCCTCCTTGGGCTGCAGAGTTAGGCGAGGGTGCAGGCTTTGGCCGGGGCCGGTTATAACTGTTATATCGATCAGTCCCTTGCTCTCCACTTTTCTCTGGCTCTGGTTGGTCCAATGCAGACTTACGAACAAACAGGGGTTCCTTGGACTTTGGTTTACCTGTTGTGGGCTCACTGGGTTTGGATTCTGTGCTAGCTGAGTTGGGGGAGTTGTTAGAGCCACTGTTGGCACCAGGGCTGCCTGGTTTGTTAGTCCGGGGGTCATATAGACTGATGCTGCTCAGCACACTGGCTCCCCCTGGTGCCCCAGGTCCCACAACGCGCCCTGCCCCACCTGAGGAGAGCAGCCTTGGGTCGTATGGGGCAATGGTAGGAGGAGAAGAGGAGCTAGATGTTGTCGCTGGAGAGGTAGAGGAGACAGGAGGAGGTGCGGGATCTGTTGGTTGCTTCAGTGCTGACTTCTGAGGCTGCAGACGTGGGTCTGTGGGGCCTTTACGGGCCACACGGGGGTCAACGGGTTTCTCTGCAGGTGTGGGGGGCATGGGGGGAGGTGGACCCAGAATCGACACAGGGGCAATAGGGGGAGGTAAGAGAGGAGGGGAGGGAGTCTGGGACGGGCTGGAGTTGACAGTCTTCAGGATACGAGACAGCAGCTCAAAGTCTGGGAGGGAGGAGGAGGAGGAAGATGTAGAGGGAGCAGGAGGGTCCAATGAGGGAGGAGGCTGTATGGGGGGAGGCTGTGAGTGAGGGAGTGATGTATGGGGTGGCTGCTGAGCCCGAGACAGACGTGGGTCTATGGAGGAGACAGGAGGGATGCCTGGTGGGAGCGGAAGGAGGTCCTGCTTAGGGATAGGCAGTGGAAGGAGATCTTCAGGTGACCAGGTGATGGTTTTGGAGAACGCCGGCATGTGGAGAAGAATATCTTTCTTAATATGACTGAACTGCTGCAGCTGTGAGCGTGGATCTCTTAGAGCCATACCCATGAGTGGGTCCAAGGGAATCGGCACCGGCTTGTCCCGGAGAACTCGCTCTGTCTCCTCCTCATCTGCTGCCGGAGTTGTAAGTGGTGGGGGCTTGTAGACTAAAGGAGGCTCCGGTTTAGGAGCAGGAGTCGAGAGGGATGTGGATCCAGCTGAGGCAGCGGCAGTTAGCCGGGCTAATCTTGGGTCTGCAGGTGGTCCAGAGGAAGCTGGAGCAGGCATGGAGTGGGTAGAGTCTGAGATCTGGGCCGACTCTGCAGCACGTGCCAGACGAGGGTCCCGAGCCAAGCGGGGATCTGCTGGCCGAGCCGGAGCGCTGGCAGTAGAGGCCTTCTGAAGGCGAGGATCGCTCGGGGGGCCATCAGGTTTTGAAGGACCCTGAGTTTGTTGACGGAGCGTCTTCAAAATAGAGGTCACACTACCACCACCGTCCTCATCCTCACTGGAGTACCAGTTCCCTGAGTCACCTAGGAAAGAAGGACAGACGTGTTTGTGTGTGAATTCTGGAGTAAGTTATAATTTCCAGACACAAATTTGATTAACCTTGAAGGCACCTTTAAAAGGTGTATGAGGATTCTGTTGGAACTTTTATTAGATACAGCAATGAAACATTTATTTTGCAGGGGTCCTTTTAAAGGATTAAAATAAACCTATATCTTATTCTACTGACAGCCAGTGATTATTATTGTGAAATCAACACAAATATGTTCAGATGCTTTTCCTCTACCTTCAGTGTCTCTAGTCTTCTCTGCTCCTCCCTCTGCAATCCTGCGAGCTCTTTCTTCTTCCTGCTGCTTCTGTTGGATCCTCATAAATAGGACGCGCTGTGCTGGGGGCAGGAAGTCAGGCACAGAAATCCCTCCCTGATTGGCTGAGGCTCCATTAGAGCCTTCTTGGCCACCTGACTGATTACCAAATTTCCCTGCTCCTCCTCTCTCGTCCATGCCAGGAAAACCTTGGTAGTTATCACCTGACAGGGAACAGCAGTCATCAGTACAGAAACTGCATTTTTTCAACCATCGCAATAATTACAGCTTTATTTAGCTTATTATTAATTATTCTGATTGATTACTGAAATGTACTCTCACCTTCTTGCACCACCCCCTCCATGTTTACACTGTCCTGCTGATTGAAGAAGTTATTGAAGAAGTTTCCTCCACCCTGAGGAGGGCCTGGAGGCATAGCACCACCATGTGGAGGTCCATCACCAGGTGCAAATCCTCCCATCATGGGTGGTCCACCAGGTCCCATGTTGGGGGGCCCCTGGTTCATTCCAGGGGGGGGCATGTTCTGCATGTCAGGGGACATCATGCCTGGGGGAGGAGGGAAGCAGGGGGGAGGGGCGCCAGGGGCCCCTTGGGGTGGTGCTGCAGTTTGACCCTGAGTGCCACTGGGAGTCTGGCCCCTGATAGAGGAGAGAGAGCCAGAGTTAGTATTCACAGAGTGAGAAATCAGGAAGAGTTTGAGAAAACTTACACTTAAAACTATTTTTTTGGTGTCTTCACAGGTGAAATATTCAATATGTCAAAGATAAAATCTCTGTGGATCACTGTATTAGAGAATTACATCTGACACTCTGAATAAAATCACTAGCTACATTTTTCTAAATTAAAAGATTCTCTTTTATTCTTCATGTTTTCTGGTCTCTTACCTGACGGCCAGTTTCTGAGCCAGCTGTCCGGTTGGCTGAACTTTAATCTCAAACAATGAGGGGATCTTCTTCCCTGCACCACCTCCTCCTCCTCCACCACCACCTCCACCACCACAAGGAGGTGGAGGACCCATGTGTGGAGGAGGGACATTGGGATTTGGGGGCCCACCTTGGAAGGGAATCCCTTCAGGGCCATGGACAGGGGGACCAACACAGGGGTTTGGTCCAGGAACAGGCCCTGGTCCTGGGGGACCTTTGTTGTGAATGGGCCCCTGGTTAGGTCCAGGAAAGTCACCAAAGTCACCCACCGGTGGGCCACCAAATTCCCCAGCCCCTGTGTTGGTGTCTACAGGAACAGGCCGAGGAGGGGTGGGCAGAAGGCCAACTCCAGGAGGGGGTTTGGGGAGTGGGTTGATCCCCTGTTTTTTTAGCTCCTCCACCTCCTTCTCATCCTCAGCTCCAGCTTCTGCATCCTCTGCCAGCATCTAGAAAACAGGGTCACAGAGACATCACTGATAGGTTTACCTGAAATGTTTTCTAAAGCATTTCTAAAATCAAGCATTGGTTCATGTTGGTAAACAATTTCTTTAAAGAACCAGTGTGTATTTACAATAATCATGAAGAATGTCTAATTTGGTAGTGTTAGGGGATCCTACCTTATTGAGCAGCTCCTGTGTGTCATCATTGAGCGCTTCATGGGAGAACATGCATTCGTCGCCATTGACACAGTTCCCAGTGGTGTGGAACAGCTTACAAGGGAATTCACGTAGCATGGGAATCAAGGAGAAACACTCACAAAGATACTGCACAGAAAACTTTGTTATGTTATTATGTTTTCAGTGAGGTAACTTTAACTGGCTTTACTGTTTCTAAGAATCTGTATTCAGAGACAAATGAACAGACACACATCAATATATCCAGAATTCCTCTGTACTAATAAAGTAGTAAAGGATATCATGCATGTAAGGACAGTGGTCCGCTCGGGCACAAAATCCGGTGATGTAGAACTTGCACAGCTCCTTCTTCTTGGGCAGCTCGATGTCGTGGCTGAAGTTGCAGTGGTCCCCCTGGTGAGGAAAAGGCCTTAATGAAATGTGTAAGACTCATGACTGGCAACTTTAGCAGAGCTGCCAGGAGATGAGTGGATAGGACAAAATAAACGAGGTACCGTTTAGATAAATTAAATGTAAATAGTTAAATGTAAAATTATGTCTCTGGGCACTCATTCATAATCTTTGCATGTTGCTACAGTTCACTGATGCCAAATTAAAAAAATTCTTTCAAAATAATTTGAGTTTAACCATATTAGACCAAGGTTGGTTCTGAGCCATTGGCCTTGAAACAGTTTCAATATTATATATAATATTGAAATATATTATACATATATAATTATACAGGCTAAAACTGGGTTGCAAAAAACTTTTAAAATTCCTTTTTTTTTTAAATTTGCATCACATTTGTGTTATCTTACCCAGGTGCATCTCCCCTCAATGTAGTACTTGCAGATGGCCTTTCCTTTCTTATCCTGGTGCTTCTCATTTTGATTCCTCCGCCCGAGTCCTGGACCATCACCTCCTCCACCTCCATCCTAAAATACATAAACAGAAAGAGAGAGCAGAGTGTCAGGCAATAGAAAGAAAAATGAAGATTCACATAACTTTAATGCTCAAGTCTAAAAAATAATAAAGAATTTCTCCAGATTTTAGTGAAGCAGCCTTCATTTGCTTTGACCTACTTTAAATTATCTGATTAGTTTCAATTGCAATATCAGGACAATTACAAAGGCCTTACCCCATTATCCATGTCTCCGTTGTTGTCGTCATCCATCCCCATGTCACCTCTTCCTCTTCCGCGGTTTCGACCCCTTCCTCCTCTGATCATACCACGTCCTCCTTTACCCCTCCCTCTTCCACGGCCGCCTTTACCTCCTGATGTAGGAATTAAAGACAGTGCATGAGTTTTTGAGCAACACTATCACTGTCTTTGAGTGACCTAAAAAAGCAACTGAATGAACCGTGTAGGTGTTTCTTCAAGAAAGAAAAAGACCAAAAACAAACACAACACATAAACCTGAAGTCTGGACTCACCTCTGCCTCTGTCTTTGGACTTCTTGTACTGATTGAGTTCTTTTGAGTAGTCATCGTAGTCGTCATCCCCCATGTTGTCATAGTCATCATCTCCATACTTTAAGGACAAATTTAACACGTCACTTAATAACAGTCAATTACTTGAAGATTCTCAGAATATGACTTCACACAGCTGGGAACCAAAAGTTCTTAGACATTGTGGCCAGAGTGTAGCTGGTGGTTTAGAGAGTTTGTAAAGGACGTTTAACCCCTTAATTTGTTTGGTTTGTTTTGGGAAATGAAAACACAGCAACAACACTGGGAGGTTTCCAAAGATAATTAGTATTATTCTATTAAGACCACCAACAGGCTGGATTTCTCAGTGCTGAACAGCAAAAGGGAATACTCTAGAATCATGACAGATGTTCCATGTTTGTCTAACCCAGAATAAACAACTTTCTTACATAACAATGTGGAAATTACGACATCAAGTGTTTTTTGTTCCCTGGAATGTTTCCATGTGAAATATATTTAAACAACTGTGCAAATACACAAAAGCAAGAAATAACAACTTGTTTCGTGAACTCTGACCAAAGCAGAGGGACATAGCTTTCTTTCTGAATTCTGAACCTTACCTCCATCTCATCTCCATATCCGTCTCCGTCATCGTTGTCTCCTCCCATCTTTCCTCCTCCACCACCTCGACCTCCTCTTCCTCTGCTTCCACCTCTTCCCCTCCTCCCTCCCCTCATTCCTCCACGACCTCTCTGGTTCTTCATGCGACCTTTACCCCCTACAAAGAAACAAAGACAAAGAGGAGAAATGAGACCAGAGTAAGCTACAGAGGCAGATAAGTTTCCAACATATATGTGGAATTTGCATTGATAAGAAACTTTGGGCAAATGAGCTCCTTTGTCTGTTCACAACTGTGCAAACAAAACTGAGTGCAAAGTAACATAACAAGCGTATGATCAAATCTGCTGCATAGCTTTTGTCACACAAGGACACACAAAGTCTGTTAGCTTTCCTAAAGTTTAGTGAAAACTTTCAGTACAAAGGGCTTATACACCATCAAAATATAATATTATGGCTAAATAAATAAAAACACATTTTTATAAATGTAGTTTAAGAAAAAACAGGATGTTCCTACAACATCTGGCCTCAAACGTACTTCTGACATTTTGTGTGTCACCATTCAGACACTCTATCCGCTGTGTTTAGTCTCTCTAAGGTCTGGATTGAATCTCAGCTGGGGAAATATTTGGCACATAGCAGACTATGTAATGAAACAAGTATTTTTTTAACTTCAACAGCTTTAACCCTGCCGTGGACTCACCCCGTCCTCCACGGCCACCTCCTCCCTCTTTGGCCTTGCGGTACTGATAGAGCTCCTTCGTGAAGTCATCATAGTCTTCTTCCCCCATGTCCTCCTCTTCCTCTCCCTCGTAGTTGTCCTCTTCATACTCATCGTAGCCTCCATAGCTCTGCTTATCCATTTTCATGTAGCTGCCCTTCTTTGAGCCACCATAGCCCCCATGAGACTAGAGACAAACGCATTGGGTGATTTTACTCTCCACGAAAAAGAATACTTAAATCCTGACATATCAGGGATGCACAGAATGTTTTACTTAAAAAAATAACCTGATTAAGTTACATTTGTTTTGTTGTTAATGTGGAGAATGACTTACAGGTGGGGGGTACTGTGGACTGTATTCTCTGTATTTTCTCTTTTCACTCGGGCTGTAGTCAGAGTCATCACTGAAGTCTGAGTGGTCGTCATCAGAAGATGCATGGCGCTGAGAGAAAGAGCCAAACATATATTCAGGGAGGGAGTCGTAAAGATAAATGAGTAAGATACGATGAAGTTTTACAGATTCAGATCAATGATACAAATAACTATTTCTGTTCTTACTTTGTGTTTTGATTTGCGTTTCTTCTTGGCCCTCCTCTTCTCCCTTTCTCGCTCCTTCTCTTTCTTCCTTTTCCTCTTGCGACGGTGGGATCTCTCGTCGTCTGAATTGCTGCTGGCATGGCGCTCCTTACTTCGCTGAGGCCTTTCTCCGGCCCCTTCCCCTTCTGCTTCACCTCCTCCACCTGCCTCATCACCTCCATCACCACCTGCTCCTGCTGCTGCTGCTGCAGATGTACCACCACCTATCTCCTCCTCCTCCACATCTCCCCCATCATCTTCCAGCTCACCCTCCTCCAGTTCTCCATCCTCTGGCCTGTATATGTAAACACCACACATTGAGAGACGTTACATATTTGGCTGTGGCTCAGTCTGCCAGCATCTCCTAAGTTTAAGGACATACATTTAAAAAATGTAGATGGATAAAAATGTATTTAAAAAATAAATGAAAGTGAACATTTGGTGGTTTGTTTTTCAGCTGTCACAGATAGATCCAATGAAAAACAGAGTACAGAGGCTTTGAACGTTGGCCAGACATTGAATCTGTTTACGGATTCACAATTTACCCAGTGACAATGTAAAAGTTGCATTGTTTGCATTTGTGGGAGTCAAACTAAGTTCATAAGAGTCTGAAGAAAAATCTAGAAACATCTTAGCTTGGAGTGATTACATTAAATTAAACTAATTAAACATGGCTTTTGGCTCACTTGCAGTCCTGTGAATGTTATCCTTGAAGCACCTATTTGAGGGAGATTTCTGACACTAAAAAGGAAGGTTATATATTTTGTATCTTAAGAACAGCTGACACACTTTGAAAGACAAATACTGGTTTGATTCCACTGTGTACTGCAACTGCTGATTCATATCGAGGGACAAAACGCAAGATTGTGTTTTTTGTGTGTACCTGTGACTCTGCCAGGTGTATTAACACAGACCCACTATTTCTCACAGATGTTTGCCTGTTTAAACTACTGGTGAACACATTTGGACTGATGCCACTACTTCACTACTTCTTGCTGTACACGACATCTACACAACCTGTGGTCAACTACCAGGGCAGGACCTGCACATGAAGCAATGTGAGCAAAACCATGAGATCCTAAATGACATGGATCACATGTAGGCCTCTTCCTGCAGTGACTAACACACAGTGAAGACAAGTGAGGGAGGATGCGGTTTTAAAAAAGAGAAAGGTAATGTAACCAGTCTGGAAGCTGCCATTAAACTAACTTCCAAAACAAAGATGGTTGTGAAATTAAAACTGATATTAGCATGTATAATGTTTTCCTTTCCTACCAGCCACTGTTTTCTAAGTGCCAGTTTTACCCAAGCAGAAGATCCCAACCAACAACTGACCATTCATATTTTTTACAAAGTTACATTAGTCATTGTTTTGTCTGCTATTTTCTTTGCCAAGGATGTGATCTGATTAATGGCACAGGCTAGGAAAAGGTTTTTATAACCATAAAGAAACGCATTTGATAAGATGTAATATTTGTCACTTCTTATTTGAATAGTTTCTCCCACAAAGGCCGACACCCAAAGTAGGCTGACAAGTACTGCCTGCAGCAGGCTGGGAGTGAGGCCAGAAGCCAGGCTAATGTGAACAGGTTTCCACTTATTCATTCACTTGACTACCGCCTTACAATATTTGAGTACTCAAAGACTGGTTGGTTGTGCCAAGAGCAGACCGTGAAATGAAGCAAAACAGGTGGTAAGTCTACCTGCTTTGAGGCAAAATGTCAGCTGCACTATATGTATACACCGAGCCCCACCACATCCTCAGCATAACAGCTTCCTCTGGGGAGAGCACAAGAACCAGCCTTGATAATCTGTGCTGTGTCACAAACTAAATATTAATCTACAGAGCAAGACAGCCATGCGCCAGTAAATGCTACTTTCTTTCATCCTTGGAACAAAACGAATACACTGATAGCTTACACAACTTTGTATTTTCTGACCTAATAGAAGGAGAAACTATCAGGGGCCTGTGCTAGAAGATAAGTTTACAAAGTTATGTGGACAAATCTGCTGACTAAAGTCCAGAGATCTTCTTTCATCAGTCTCCTTGTTCCAGATTTGTGGGAGTTCCAGGTTTTACACAGCAAATTTATCCAGATAAATTAGTAAACCTGTTTTCTTTAGAACAGATCCCAGGTATAAAACCTTTACTCTAAAGACAACATCCTGGAATCTACTGTTTGCTATAGAACTCTATCCTGAAAAACAACAAAATCTGTCTTCATATTTAGGCCAATTTGATTTTGGTCTGAGCAAAAACCAGAATGCTCTCCCTGAAAATAGTTTCTCTGTTACTTTAAGCATCTTTCCTCTGTGCAGCTAGCTAGTAGCTTCAAAAGTATGTGTTAGGCAAATATCGGCTCAGTACAAAAGCTCAGTATCAGATCCCAACAACCCTGGTACATTTTTCTCCACATAATTTAATATCAAACTATCAGGTTTTGCCTCCTTGGCTCAAATGCTTTGCTAAACTTTAAGTTCTTTGTCCTGCATCAGCAATTGGCTTGAATTTCACACACCAAAAAGAGCAGTATCATCTCGACAGTCAAATCAGTCCTCTGTCTCACTAATGGCATGTGCTATGAAGCCGGCCCATTACTCCAAACCTGTCAGAGTAGGACACACGGCCCTGTCACAAGGAACATTTTACTGACACAATGGAGGGCTCTCTATTATAGCACATGGATTTGGATGGCAGGTTGCTGTAAAAAGGGAGTGGCTGGGATCCACTATGGGCAGAAGCTACACACGCAATCACCTGCTGCCAACAATGAACCACTTTGGAGGAGAACCCTCAATACAAACAAACTATGTCCAGAGTTCTCTATGCTCATCCAAGGAAAAATGTACAGTTCAGTGTTAACTGAGGAGTTACTGTAAGTCTACCAACACAAACCTAGGCTTACCAGACCTGTGAAGAGGAAAGACTGTTATTTACTTATACGTTATTGATTAGACCCTACCCAAGTATCATCATACTGCTGAAAACTAAGTGCAATGAAATTCATGTAAACTATGCCAAACAATTTTCCATCAACACTATACCAACCTGATGATCGAATAATCAACACGCCCTCCTGATCACACAACTGTGAGGAGTCCCACAGAGCACACGATTAATCTCGTCTATTAAGGATGACTGAATAAAAGGATTCACCATGCATTATGGCACATTATTAGCTCAGTGGATGAGTCCACAACTTAATTATTTCTAGAAGCAAAGGGCCATGATTAAAATGGGGAATACTTACTGTGACAGGATTTCTTCACATTGAAAAAGGTTTCTCCCTAACCGTTAGGACACTAGTGGGGTCTGTGAGACTGTGGGGCCAACTGGGTAACATAAAGGACATTTGCCAACTGGGGACTGTGGAAAAAGGGAACTTTGTGTTTGGCTTGAAACACTTCTGGGATGCTTTGCAGACGTTTTACACATTTTGGGGACTTTTTGTGGATGTTTGGAGTCAGTGTGGGCACGACTGTGAATAAAGTGATGTTAGACAAATATTCATGAGCAACAAGCAGCACAAACGCGTTTCAAACACTAGCCATTGTAACGGGATTACTCTGTACATTCAAATAAGAGAAAATCAATAATGTGAATACAGTTAACATTTAGAACTTCAAGGGAGGAAGCCCCAATAATTTCAGGGTGTTCGGGAGCTGAAAATAAAGCTCATCACGGGTGTTGTTTAGGTAAAAAGACGACGACTCGAACACAATTTGAAGTGCGTCAAGTTGCTTTGCATTTAAGCTAACTCACGCCAACTGAGCGAACGTTTGAACGGATCAGAATAAATAAATATCCGATCGAAAAACGTCATTAAAGTTGCTTTATCGTTAGGCGATGCTAAATTTATTTCGACGATGTAGCGATTGGAAATGTCAATGATTTGCAAATTACCATTAACACGAACCATTAGCATTAGCTTAGCTTCTCCTTCGGTTGCCAAATGTATCCGTTGGCCGCATTAGCCAACGAGCTAATGTTGCTAAGTTAGCCTGAGACAGGCCCGCCGTTAGCACAAAAACAACAGTTTGTATTTTTGTACTTTCGTAAATCACGATAACTGTCACACCCACACAATTAATTGAATTAACGTTGCTAAATCAGTAAAGTATTCTCAACAATGGGCGAGTAATTAACCGATGCTTTATAACCGTTGAGTTTGCTAGAATGGCGGTGAAAGTTTGATTGATCAGCTGTTTCGACCTCGGCTTTTTCTCTGCAGACAGTTGGCTTGAGTCGATTGATCGCTGATTGTGGTAACGTAATAAAAATTAAGGGAATAACGTTATCCCCGGTGATATTTGGCCTCCCAGTTGGCGTTGTCGTGTCAACATGGCGTTCTTTACCTCTGTACTCGTTTTCCAGAAAAGGCGAGTTTAATCCCTCTGACAGAAAAAGAAAAAGAAACCCGGGCTTTTTGTGTAAAAGCACAGGACAAATAAATAATTTCATTTAAATATGACTGTAGAATTACTCGACCTTTCGTCAGTCAGGAGACTGTTGTGTTCGTGGTTGGTAGTTGGGGAGTTTGGATGGACAGTCATGCTTTCCACAGCCATTTCCTCTAGCTACATTGAGGTGCAAAAAATTACAACTCGACACTGGAATCTACTGGCTTATGCGTCACTTCACTAGGATCTAGTTGTTTTTGTTTTAGGAAGAGTTTCTGTTCATAGCAGTAATTCTCCACTACAGTTGTAAGAGAAATATGATGAAAGTGAGTCCTGACGTTCTCCGTCCTACTGTAGCGATGTGAAATGACGACTGGTGGACTTAAAATGGCCGACTGTCTTCTCCTAGGAGAAAGGGGGCGGGTTCCCCGAGGGTAACGTCACGACGCATAACGTCGCTGTACGCGTCTCACGGAAATTACCGAACGGGCAACGTTTGTGTAAAATGTGCCTCCGAGTTTGTCTTGCAGGTGCACGGCAGAGCAAATAGTGATGAAACTGTGTAATACAGTACACTACGGTGGCCCTGAAGTGCAAAACACAACAGCAAATTAAATAACACAACAGCAAATCAAATAACACAACAGCAAATTCAAAAACACAACAGCAAATCGAATAACACAACAGCAAATCAAATAACACAACAGCAAATCATATAACACAACAGCAAATCATATAACACAACAGCAAATTAAAAAACACAACAGCTATTCAAAAACACAACAGCAAATTCAAAAACACAACAGCAAATCGAATAACACAACAGCAAATCATATAACACAACAGCAAATTCAAAAACACAACAGCAAATTGAAAAACACAACAGCAAATCGAATAACATTACGTGCATCAAAATATTCTTTAATAGCAGCGCGTACGATTCATGTCGCCCGAGGGTACCTACCCTTTCCCTTTTGAATTTGCTATTGTGTTATTCGATTTGCTGTTGTGTTATATGATTTGCTGTTGTGTTTTTGAATTTGCTGTTGTGTTATATGATTTGCTGTTTTGTTTTTGAATTTGCTGTTGTGTCATATGATTTGCTGTTGTGTTTTTGAATTTGCTGTTGTGTTTTGCACTTCAGGGCCACCGTAGTACACAGATCTAATTTGAGGCACATCTGAAGAGCATTTTGTTTGCGGAATAAAACTTTGTTGTCGGTTATGTGATCTTTTTATAAGCAAAAATAGGTAGACACATGTTAATCTGTCATAACCAATACAATACAGCATGCAATAAATACAGATGGTTTTCTGTATGTAAATGTATTTTAAAATATAAACCACACTGGCACAAATCAAGCAGAAAATATCTTATATGTTGACAGAGGCCCTCTGTGGGACCACAGTGCAGGTACCTGTCCTATCTGGGTTAGTAGTTACAGTATTTGTTTTGTGGCCTGCCAGAGAATAAGAGATAAAGCCAGTATGACTAAAACAGAGATGTGTCTTTATGTAACAGTGGGTTTATTAGAAAACATGCACACATATCCTGGAGGCCCAGACAGGCTCCTGTACTCTGATGAAATAATGCTGCTGGCTATAAGGCCAATGTAGAATAGATGGAAGTCTAGAGCTTAGTTTAGGACTATTTCTATTTTTATTCTTTGATTGTGTATTTATTTATTTTGTTGTTTTTCCACCTAAAAAATTACTGTCCGTAAAAAGGCTGATGTTTCCGTTACACCGGACAGCTTCCTGTGTGGACGTGATGTACGAGCCCGTGACACCGACACATGACTGGCTTCTAATCATAAGACTGAAACGGGCTCTGCAGACAACACAGCATAAAACGCGACATATGAACATCACATATGAACTCGGAGGAAGGTACTTAATAAATAAATAAATAAATAAATAAATAAATAAATAAATAAATAAATAAATAACAAAGAGAACGTCTAAAACAGCGATCACTTAAAAAAAATCTAAAAAAAACTATTGTTTCGTTTTGGGACGTCATCATTCAGCGCCCATTCAGCGGGACCGTCACGGCATTTGAAAGCTGTGCATCTTTAGCGGCACAAAAAAACATTTTACACCGTATTTACCGACCGTAGGCTCAACTGAAATGATCGATATGATCGAGAAGGAGGACCCGGTCATCAGCGAGGAAGAGGCGGCACAGTATGACCGCCAGATCCGCCTGTGGGGGCTCGATGCCCAGAAGAGGTTAGTTAGCTCTGTTAGCTTGTCAGGCTAATCTGTGCAGCGCCGCTCTCCGGTTCACCCAGTGAACGTGTTTGATTAACCCAGTGAACGTGTTTGATTCACCGGGAGAACGTGTTTGATTCACCCGGTGAGCGTGTTTGATTCACCCGGTGAACGTGTTTGATTCACCCGGTGAGCGTGTTTGATTCACCGGGAGAACGTGTTTGATTCACCGGGAGAACGTGTTTGATTCACCCGGTGAACGTGTTTGATTCACCGGGAGAACGTGTTTGATTCACCGGGTGAACGTGTTTGATTCACCCGGTGAGCGTGTTTGATTCACCGGGAGAACGTGTTTGATTCACCGGGTGAACGTGTTTGATTCACCCGGTGAGCGTGTTTGATTCACCGGGGTAAAGTGTTTGATTCCCCGGGGTAAAGTGTTTGATTCACCGGGTAAACGTGTTTGATTCACCGGGTGAACGTGTTTGATTCACCGGGTGAACGTGTTTGATTCACCGGGCTGTTGCTGGATTTGTGACCAGCTGTGTATAAGTCGACGTCTTTACATTGTCAACATCTCTGATTTTATTTTCTAAAACTGGAGTAAAATGAGAAAGAGGCCAACGGTTACGAACACGTTACAATAGACCTCACGTTACAATAGACCTCACGTTACAATAGACCTCACGTTACAATAGACCACACGTTACAATAGACCACACGTTACCTCTGCTTTTACCGCCACATTACATGTTTATAAAGTGAATGGTCACATGACCTTCATGGTTTACATCGTATGGTTAAATCGTTTTTTTAATGCTGCAAACCTTCAGATCAGCTCTGATCTCATTGTAAATCAGTTTGGCTGCTCATGCATCTGTCCTTTATACTGCTCAGTGTGTTGTATCTCTCGTTAATTTAACCAGAGCTGCCGCTCAAATACATGTTGATTGAGGTTAAGATCACACCAAAGTGTACAGGGAGTGGTAATCAAACAGATCTTCATCAGCATGACATCCACTGAGTGTGTTTTGTTTCCAGGTTGCGGGGGTCCCGTGTGCTCCTGGCAGGTTTAGGTGGTCTGGGGGCAGAAGTGGCCAAGAACTTGATCCTGGCTGGCGTTAAAGGACTCACCTTGTTGGATCATGAACAGGTATTCATGTTAACAACATAAGAACACACTCAGGTGCTCTTTTACCTGTCCTCGTCCATGCACATTGTTGCCCACAGACCTGGGCTTCAGTTTAAATCTGTGTTTCAGCCATCAGTTCAGTTCAACATCGTTTATTTTATTATTATTATTTATTCATTTATGGAATAGTAGATGGCTTTTGGTAACCTTTGTCTTTGCAGTCGTATGTATGTCCACTAGATGGTGTCTGTGACAAAGTAATGGTCCTCAGTGTCGTTAGTTACTTTTTCTATTGAGATAACAGACCAGTTATTTTGAATTCATTTCATTGTAATAACACAACATTAAAGCCTGGACAGAACTTTCTGTGGAGATACATGTCCACTGCATACATAGTGTAAATGATCTTCAGGTGAACATTGTCTGTCTGTGTGTTCACCAGGTGTCTGAGGAGTCATGTCGAGCTCAGTTTCTCGTTCCGGTGACGGCTCAGGGTCAGAATCGAGCCCAGGCCTCTCTGGAGCGAGCTCAGAACCTCAACCCGATGGTGGAGGTCCACGCTGACTCGGACAGAGTCGAAGACAAACCGGATGACTTCTTTCTGCAGTTTGACGCAGTGAGTGGAAAAAGAAGTTTTTTTTTCAAGACAACTGTATTAAAAAGGGCTCAACACAGTTCAATGGGATATTTTAGAGCGAAGCTGATTTGAGCTAAAGGTCCAGCATTAAAGGACAGATCCACTATGAACACTTATGTTGTATGTTAACGTGTTAACGTGTATTATTTATATTGATAACTGTTCAGAGATCACATGATGTCACTAAGAGGTCCAGTCCAGTTACAGTAACATTGAAACTTCAGGCTGATGAGTCTTGTATCACTCAGTCTGACCACTAGATGTCACTTATAGACCAGTACAGTAGAAGCCTTCCTTGTTTTGCTGTTGTCAGTAGTATCATCATCATCATCATCACCATCATCATCGCTTTACTCTTCAGGCAGTAGTAACGATTATGTTGTGTTTTCATTTAAGTGTCTCTCTTCCAGCTGGTTTGTGATGTAATTAGCCTGTTAATTATATGAGGACAGATGCCATGTTAAGACCTTTGCTTGCCTTATATGGTCGTGTTGGGTTCACTGCAGTGTGCAGTGGGAGGAGAGTTGTACCAATTGTACATTCACTTGATGGAAGAAAGTGCAGAGCTGTTGTTTGTTATGAAGTGTAGCAGTCATGTGATACTGTAGTGACTAGATGTGACTAGATCATTTATGATGGTTATTCTGTGTAACTATAAATAATTATAATTGATTTATTTATATTGTGTATTTTAGCACGTTAGATCTGACACTGAAATTAGATTTAACTCAAACAATGACTATAAGATTACATAGCTGTCAGCTTTAGCCTTTATTTTTTTATAAGTTTACATCCATACGGGGTGAACGGTGTGAGAAATGCAGCATCATTGTCGTGCTGACTGCTACAGTTGCTACACTGTTGACCTAATATTAATGTAATTATACTTAAACACACAACAGAGGCTCCGTGTTGGAGAGAAAACGCTCTATTGCTTCATTATTTAACCTCTGGTTGCAAAACCTTCTTGGATTTTCTGATTGTAAATAAGCAAAATCATTTTTCTTACATATCTGACTGTGTGTGAATCCAGAAAGAAGAATTGCACATCCATGGTAAAACAATGTGACACAATATACTATAACAGACAATAGGATAACATTTAGTATTAATTTCCACAGTCTGGATATCAGTTTTTCCTCTGCTGAAGGCAAAAATGTATTTGAACATCATCAGGATAACAACAGATTTTTTCCTCCGTGTTGTGTCTGAATCGTTGGCAGTCTTCCTCCCTCTGGGGGTGCTAAGTGAAGGGCAGGAGGAGGGAGCATGGTACGGGAGGAAGATAGAAGTAGGACAAAGTGAAGTGAGGACAGGATGAGATGGATGTTAGTATGGCGGAGAGAGGGTGGGAGAAGAGAAGGCGGGACAATCTTCAAAAGCTTGAGATTAAACGGGAGGTGTCTCTGTCTCCCACTCCTCATTTTTATTTTTATCTTCCTCCACGGATGTATCTGTGTGAGACTCAGCGGGAAGCTGCAGATTGATGGTGATTAAAGTGGAATGGATGCCATGTGGTCAAAGCTTTCATTATGAAGAGCCTAATTACTGAACACAATAGAAAAACACACGGTCCATCTGGGCCCTTTAAAGTACAGCTGACTCACCACTGATACTCTGTCACTCTTTACAATATTTTCATTTATCTGTAGCAATTCATTCAGCTGTCATCACATTAACATAGTTGTGTAGTTAAATTGTGATCAGTGCATTGAAATACTCGACGTCATCTTGATCCTGATGCCGTCCAGATTTCCTGCTTTGCCTAATTACTTCCTTTTTTTGCTCCGGGTTAAATAATGCTCATAAATCATTGCTAAGAAGGAAATAGGTGGAGATTAATGGCTGATGTTGCACATTCACCCGGCTGTCAAACCAGTTCTTCTTTTACTGTTATCTTTTCTTAAGTTGTTCTCTTTGGGAACAATGACATTGACCCTGGTCTGCGTGTGTCTGCTTGTTTCTGTGTGGAACTCTGAAAACTCAGTGATGCCAGAGATGCAGCATCAGTCTTATCAGTGAGCTGAGGGTGTTTTGGGTGTGCTGGACTGGGTCAGCAGGATAAGGTGGACCCAGCCCACTGGTCAGTTGTTTACACTCAAACATCAGCCCACCCTGGTTTTACCATAGTACACAGTGTCCCTGTGTTTAATGGTTTCTTCAGGGAGGTGAGCTATCACCACACACTGCTGTGGCTGTTACAGTAGGTGTGTCTCTGTGAGTTTGGCAGCTGATCAGCCACCGTTCACAGTTGCTTTGTTGCTCCAAGAATTGGGAGGGGTGAAAGTTACTGAAGAACTGCAGACGATTTTCAGAAGTAAAACATGTCTTAGGGATTAAATGCAAGACACCGTCATCATTTGATATCTCTTAGCAGTTTGAGTGCTTTGTTAATGAAATGTAAATGAGCAAATAACAATGAAAAACAAAATGACATGGGTGATGAGGAGGAGACCAACACACAGTGGGAGATCAGTTCATACTTTTTTTTTTTTCTTTTTTTAAGTTTCTAAGGAAATACTAATATTACACAATGTCCTTTTCTTTAGTTGTTTGGCTCATTTGGATGAAACCTCTCAAACATGATTTGTTCACCAGTGTTCAGTTCTCGTCTTAAATTAAGTCCCCTTCTTGACGATACATGTTATTGGAACCTAACCTAACTGCAGAAGCTGCAGCAAAGATTTAGATGCATCTCTCAAGTGTGTTGAAACAGGTACAGCCTGTTAACCTGAAAGTTACATTTTTCTGATACAGTTTAATGAAACTGAACAACGCACTGCGTTTTGTTTCTAATCCTTCAAGTTGCTATTTATTCGAGCACAAAGACTCTGTTGATTATCTGTACATAATAAGAAAGTCATTGAATAACAGAAAAAACATATTTTTCCTGTGAGTTCATTTGTTTAAAGATGGATACAGGTTGGTGTACCTGCAGTTTAAAGGCTCGCTGTCATTACTGCTCATACTGCCAATCGATCAGGCAGCCACTATTTGTGTTTCAGGTGTGTCTGACCGGCTGCTCCAGAGACCTGATGGTGCGGGTCGACCAGCTCTGTTCTCAGCGCAACATCAAGGTCTTCTGTGGGGATGTCTATGGTTACTATGGTTACATGTTCTGCAACCTTGGACAAGAGCACAACTATGTCGAGTAAGTGTGGGCAGCAATACAAAGTGTGTGTTTATCTTGAATTGGAACAAAGATATCCTGATGTTTGACAGGGCGCCACAAATATGTATCAGGCGGGATTAATACTCCATGAGGAGGTGGGGAATAAAATATCCACTGTGCCCATCAGTTAAAGGCCGTCTGAAACAATGAGAGTTAACATGATCATCATGAAATTACAGTGTGGTCTGTCATGACATGGACATTCTGCAGGACAAGCTAAAACAGAGTAGCAGTGCCTATAGCTGACGTTACATTTTCTTCTGTTGTTATATGGGTCCAGGCTTAAAGTATATGTTAGTGTACATCAAGATTAACACTTAAAGTAAAATATCACAGTGAGCTGATGTTAAAGAAAAACAGCAGCTCAAATAATAAATAATGCTTTACATCTGCATTTCCTGATCATGTTTGATCTCTTTCTCGTCACTCTGTTTTTAGAGAGAAACCTAAACTGGTGAAACCTTCTGGAAATTCTAACGACGGCCCAGAAGCAAAGAAAGCCAAAGTCGACCCCAATGAGACCACCATGGTGAAAAAGGTACGTTTATGCAGAACATATTCAACAGACAAATATTTTTCAAACTTTATTCTGCTGCCAACATGAATTGAAGAACCACCACATATAAAGATGTTTTTTTCAAGAATAGGTGGGGAAAAAATGACTTCCTTTCATACTGGAGGTACTAAAATGTTAAGATGACAGAAGTGGAACATACTGAGAAAATGGAAAAAACACGTTTGATCTTCTGTTAGGTCTGATTGTGTTTTTTCATTTCCAAAATGAAACACAGTCTTTCTTTTGTTTCACTTTCTGAATTTATTACTTTCTTTAATCAGACTGACTACTTGACTAATATTTTAACATGTATATTTGTTCTAAAATCCAAAACTTTTTTTTTTTGGCATTTATGATCACAAATTAATATACATAAAATCCCTACAAATCATTTCCCCTAAACAAAAGGCCACCAGACATTTATTAAAGATGAGAAAAGAATGAATAATAAACCTCTAGTTCACCTCATGTTAACATTACTTTGTTTTTTTTTTTATTTCCACTCATCAGACGGTGAGTTTCTGCAGTCTGAAGGAGGCTCTGGAGGTTGATTGGACAAGCGAGAAGGCCAAAGCTGGTCTGAAGCGGACACCAGTGGATTACTTCCTGCTTCACGGTACTTAAAGTGTCATCATTTATAAATAAAAGTACAAAAGTTTTCATGACTGCAGGGACTAGATGTGAAAACTGGCTTCTTTTTTTTGTATAACAGAAACAAAAAAATGATTTCTAAACTAACAAAGATAGTCAGTAGATTTTAAAAATAGAAGTTTTAGGCCTGATTCACAGGAATTCATATTTGTTTTCAAACTATGCATTTGAGTTATACTATGAGATTTATTTTTGTACAACCATCAGATGGGCGAGTCTCCTGACATTTCTGTGTGGGAGGTGAGACACAAACAAAATTTCCATACAGAGAACTGATCAAATATAACAATCCTGAAATCCTGAAACGTCTAAAAAAGTTCAGAAATTTGAAACCGAAAATGCGTAGGAACCCTGTAGCGAGACTGAAACACATACCATGAACATGCAAAGTCACTGGTTTTAAATTAGTTTTTAAGCTATTGTTGCACAGGCGTGGAAAATCATAAAGTTTGTGAAACGTTAGGGCGAAGGGCCGAGTGTTAGATGTCAACCTTTGCTAAGAGAGACTGGCGGAGTTTGAAAAGAAACCGAACAACAAAAACAAAAAATCAATCAGCTGGAAAAAAAGAATATTGTTCCGCTGAGTTCCATCCGAATAATCACATATGACCGGACAAATGATCAGGAACCATCAACCCAAAGAAACTTTTTGACCCTTTAAATAATTCTGTAACGCATCTTCCTGTTTTTCATGTTATTTACGGTGTCTAATGACCTTCTCTTAGGAGTTGTTATTGTCCCTGCCGTCACCTGGCCCTGCACCATCCCCACACACTACATGCTAGTTTCCATCACAGGCTGTCCATGGCCAGTCATGTGCACTGAGCGTAGAATAGAGAACAGCCCGACACCTACTTCACATGACAACGAGCATTTAAGAACAGGAAACAACCAGAGAATGGTTGCACACTTGTAAGTCTAACAAATATTTTCTATGCATGAATGCAATAAATCAAGATAAATACATTTTAATTACCCATAGGCAGGTTGCATAGTTCTGTTTATATCACTTTGGAAATCATATGAAAATGTATAATATGACTCACTAATCAGGAATTACTTTAAAAGTGCATCCAACAAAAAGGACAGTACATAATTACAACATGTTCTAAGTTACAAAGATAGATCATATTTAGAAAATTGTTAAAAAAGGGAGTTAATTGAGGTAATTTTAAGAAAATTTCTCAACGCACAATTGCGTCAAATTTATGGATTTCACCATCGACAATCCATAAAATCACTGAAAGATTCAGAGAATCCAGAGAAATCTTTGCATGTAAGGTGCAGGGCCTAAAACCAACACTGGCCGTGACCTTCAACCCCTCAGACAGCGCTGCATTAAAAACTGATGTAAGAATGAAGAATATTACTAGATGACCTCTGGAACATGCTGTCAGTGAACACAGTTCATCGCTGCTTCTACAAATGCAAGTTAAGGCTCTGCCTGCAAAGAGAGAGAGGCAGATAACAGCATGCAGGAACACTGCAGACCTGAGCTCATCTGAGACAGAGCCAAGCAACTGTGTGTGTGTGTGTGTGTGTTCTAACAGTGTGTGTGTGTGTGTGTGTGTGTGTGTGTGTGTGTGTGTGTGTGTGTGTGTGTGTGTGTGTGTGTGTGTGTGTGTGTGTGTGTGTGTGTGTGTGTGTGTGTTCTAACAGTGTGTGTGTGTGTGTGTTATAACAGTGTGTGTGTGTGTGTGTGTGTGTGTGTGTGTGTGTGTTCTAACAGTGTGTGTGTGTGTGTGTGTGTGTGTTCTAACAGTGTGTGTGTGTGTGTGTGTGTGTGTGTGTTCTAACAGTGTGTGTGTGTGTGTGTGTTATAACACTGTGTGTGTGTGTGTTATAACACTGTGTGTGTGTGTTCTAACAGTGTGTGTATGTGTGTGTGTGTGTGTGTGTGTGTGTGTGTGTGTGTGTGTGTGTGTGTGTGTGTGTGTTATAACAGTGTGTGTGTGTGTGTGTGTGTGTGTGTGTGTGTGTTCTAACAGTGTGTGTGTGTGTGTGTGTGTGTGTTCTAACAGTGTGTGTGTGTGTGTGTGTTCTAACAGTGTGTGTGTGTGTGTGTGTGTGTGTGTGTGTGTGTGTGTGTGTGTGTGTGTGTGTGTTCTAACAGTGTGTGTGTGTGTGTGTGTGTGTGTGTGTTCTAACAGTGTGTGTGCGTGTGTGTGTTCTAACAGTGTGTGTGCGTGTGTGTGTTCTAACAGTGTGTGTGTGTGTGTGTGTGTGTGTGTGTTATAACACTGTGTGTGTGTGTGTGTGTGTGTGTGTGTGTTATAACACTGTGTGTGTGTTATAACAATGTGGCTTCATAGTAAAGGAGAGCACTTAATAGACTGAGCTGTCTGCAGTCCAGACCTGTCTCCCACTGAAAATGTGTGGCACATTATGAAGCAAACAAACAACAGACTGTTTAGCAAATACACTAAACATCATTTTCAAAACTTCAGGACTTAGTGACCACAGTTTTTTTTTTTTGTTTTATTTTTTGACTCTAATGATTGAAATAATTTCTTCTATCTTTTTCATTCAACAATCTTACAAGAATACTAATAAATATAGAGAGGCAGACTCTGGTTCAAATTCTTAAAACATAATTTAGGATCATAATGTGACAAAGTCTCCTCTGAAAACAGACATGGAGGATGAAGTTGGCTTTGGGCGGTCAGCATCTGAAAGGTTTCATGAGTGACACAGACGGCATCTATTTAAAAGGACGCAGCAGGAGGCAGACATCCACCAACACCAGCAAGATACTGTCATGTGACGGCGTGTCAATTTGTTTACTACAGTGTTAATTTTCTTTTTAGTTTCTCATCATTTGCAAATGTATTTCTGAACATCTTGGCTGGTTAATTTTAGGACTGTCCCAGCCGGCGTGGCCCCTCACTGAAACCGACCTGTACCCCTGCAGCCTCGCCGGCCTCCAGTCTGTTTTTCAGGCTGGTTTCTGAGTGGAAACATCGCCTTGTTGTTTTTCTTGAGTGAATGTGAGACAGGAGGCAGTGTTATTATTCCTTCGTTGTTTCTATAATTGGTGCTAGCGGTTGTTGTTTTGGGCGACCGATGAGGAAGTGGCTCTTCCTCTGTTACAACTGCTTCCTGTCTCACTAGGAACAGTCGGGTGAACTGAACCGCAGATGGGCGTGTGTGTCTGTTTGCTCGCTATCACTAGCATCTCTGATCTGTATCGATATTTATCTGGATTTCTTCTTTATTATATTAGCAGACTGCAAAGACGTGTTGGCCATCAAGGGAAGGGACTCTAATACTATAAGAATAAATTATTTGTACAAAGATGAAACATTTTATTCATCATTTCTATTTACTGTAAAACACAGGAAATACACTTAAAGCATGTCATGGCTTTAATAAAACACTCTGAAATATCATAGATCTCCAGTGAACTCTCTCTCACTGTGCACATGTTGCATTAATATATGGAAAAATGGACTGTGTGCTATATTTGACCTTCACAGGTTTGATGCAAAGGATCATCATGAATATTTCCCCTCCACTTGAATCAGACTATTACGCATCACTACTCCATGTGCAGGTTTAGAGATACCATCGTTGTTCCATCCATGTGCACATTATTATATTCTGTTATGAAATTCTGTTTTGATTTCCTGCCTGGTGCAGTGTGATGCCATTTGTGCCGGTCTTTAACTTTCTTCTTACAAAGTTTGACTGATAAAGGGCAGAGCTGAGGTGTGAAAATGATTCATTGCCACTACACACACACACACACGTGTGTGTTTGGTGTGCCACGCTGGTGGAAATGGCCGTGGGAGGATTTGACTTCCTCATGTGGTTTTTAAGTTAATGGACGAACAGGAAACATGGGGGCGACGTGTTGATGTTTGCGTCTGTGTGGTGCAGTTTGAGAGGACAGTTGCTGTTTGAAATATTTCTCATGATCGAATAAAGAGTTTGTGTATTCGTTCAGCCGACTTTCAGACTCACTCTAATATTTCCTCACTGATCATGTGCTGGTGTACGCCGGCGTCTGTATGTGCACGCTCTGAATTTGATGTGGGGAAGCGTAGGCCAAATCAGATGAAATGGTTGATGGTGCAACCACATACTGATTTTATCCTGTTTCAAAGAGAGCAGCAGTCTACACGAGATGTTGTCTTTCCATGAGATGATAATTCACAGTGGGAGTAACTTGAAAGCGTGATGTAATTACAAATGGCAATAATGCAATAGATTATATGGAAAACATTGCTTTAGAAAAATGGTTTAAACTTGTTTCCAGCTTCTCAACTGCCATTCTGTTTGTCTCTCCCGCTCCCTGCTTTCCCTGCCTCGCTCTTTTCCGTCTCCACAGTTCTGTTGAAGTTTCGTACAGACAAAGGTCGTGACCCGGATCCACAATCCTTCGCTGAAGACAGTCAGCTCCTAAAACAGATCCGTGATGACGTCCTCGAGGCCTTGGCAGTGAGCAGTGACCTGCTGAGCGACGACTTCACGAGGTAAAAAGCATCTAGACCTCAGACTTGTGACTAACAAGTGGAGAATCATGTGCAATTTAAATGTTTTCAAAGTAAGATACTAAAGATGAAAACAGGATCCAGCAAAACCTTCTCACGCACCCAGAAACACAAATTTTACACTGCTGGAAATATAGTTATAGAAACTCCATTTAAATTGACTACATAGAGTTTTTAACTGATTATGAAACTCTCAATTTGATCCTGGTGCTTCTACATAAGCAAACCATCAGAGAAGATTCGTTGATGAAACATGAACCAGAAGTCAACCTCGATCAGTCGGCCTCGAAGCCTGTCTCTCTTTCTCCTAGACAGGTATAAATATGTTGATGCCTACAGTTGTTGGTTTGCACCTTTAGCGTCATACAGTCCATAGTGTTGTGGAGAAATCACTGAAGTCAAAGGTCAATGGTGAGTCAGGAGTTCAGAAAGTGTTCAGCAGCCTCTGATGTCTTATGCTGTTTTATTTATCGACGCTTGTCCAAGGAGAATTAGAGACACTGTCAAAGTTGATCAGAAGTGCCTGAGTCGGTCTCACATTCTGCCCAACTCATCCTGGTGGATCGACTTTAAACCCCAAGATAACAGCACAAATACTACACGCCCAGAATGAGTCACAGAGAATGTCTTTACCCATGGAGGTGTTACTGTCAGCATGTTCTAGTCTGGAGACACAGATGTCTGTTTACGCAGATTGGACCGTCAACAACAAGCTATCTATTATGTCTATGAAGGCAGCAACAGGTCTCTGTGACCCTGGACACCACAGTGTGGAGATAGACTGGCACCTACTGTTCCCAACCAAAGACAAACAACTAATACTGCTGAGGACCACACGTGACCTTGTGTTACCTAAGGATAGAATATTCCATAACACATAGAGGTACAGGTCACGGTGGACACTGGTTTATAATGTAACATTTTATGTTAATTAACATTATGAGGGAATGTTGATGTCGCCTCCAAACCAGATCGCGATGTTGACGACACGTGCGGTGGAAACGTCACAAAGTAAAAGTTCTTAGTAACTTAAAATAACTTAAACAAAGTCTGTGGCCTAAACAGTTTCACACTAGAACAACTTCCACATTAACACAGTCTGTCTTCATCTGTGGGAGGAGGTGTGGGACCCGTGTTTCCACTCAGTGAAAAGACATTTAGTTCAGACAGACAACACATTAATTTAGCTGGCAGACGGAGACGTCTTTGCATTAATGGTTTTGGAGCCAGTAACTTTCTCACTGTCTCCGTTGTTTTACATCACACCTGAGTCACAGTGCTTCATGTTTCATGTTGTGTGTTTGTCCTCAGCTACTGCTTCTCTGAGATGTCTCCAGTGTGTGCTGTCGTGGGAGGAGTTCTGGGACAGGAAGTCGTCAAGGTAAACATTTCGGACGATCTGTACATGTTTACAATAATGTAGCATCGTCGCATTCAGTGTGAAGGTCTGTGATGCATCTTACTGTATTCACTCTGCTGTAGTAAATGAAGATGGCCAGTCTGCTGTGTGAGGCAGTCAGTCAGCTGACAGGTGGCCGCTCAGCTTGTTTCTGGGTCGGCTTCAGAAAACTAGCAGTGACTCTTCTCTGTGTGGAAGTGATTTTCACTGCGACCACAGTGAACCTCAGTGTGACGCTCTGGCAGCGGCCTCGTAAAAGGAGAAATGATTTACACTGTCCATCAGATGAACAACATACTGTAATAAACTCACTGATGCCACAACATGAAAGAAAATTCAATGAAAAACATATGAACATGTGATGTGACTGAACAGTGACATGAACAAACACAAAGACAGTGTTCCCACAGTTTGAGAGATGAGATGGATTTTTTGAGATATTTGAGGTTTTTATATGGAATTATGTTAAAATCACTTTTTATATTTTCAAATCTTCACGGTATCGACCTTTGGTTTTTAAGACGCAGTGAATAGACTGTGTTTACACCTTTGTCTGGTCAATACTAGGACATGAACTGTGCCTGAATTCAGTCTTTAGTTTAGATTTAATGTCCAGTACGATGTGAAAGTTGATTAATTTATTCTGACGGGATTCACAGAGGCAGCATGTTAACGAGGGTCGTTAGACTTTGTGCATTAAAAAATGATGCTGTTTGTGTGTGAGATGAATCTGAATTATTCTCACACACAAATATCGAGAATGTTTTCTTGGTGCGTGACCTCAGTGAGATTTCACTGACGGCACTGAGTGGATTTTCTTTGGGCTGAGCGCACGGTGACCTCAGGCTGAGGTAAACAGGAGTTCAGATCAGGGTGAGCGAGCGTGCAGGGAGGGGGCTGAGTGCAGAATCAGACTCCGTTATATTGGCACAAGGCCAACCTGCCGTTTCTGTGACAATGACGAAACCTGCTGCAACTTGCCGACGGACGTCTCGTTAAGTGAATCCGACCGATTTCACTCAGACATAGAAGAGTGAACACAACTTGTGGACCGAACCACTGAGAACTTTAGATGTGACAGACTCAAATAAAATGGAAAACTGTGATTAAAAAAGTTCTTTCTGATCATACTGGTTGGTTTATTAACTTCTCTGTGTTATTCCTTCCAGGCTCTCTCCCAGAGAGATGCTCCACACCGAAACTTCTTCTTCTTCGATGGTCGTAAAGGCAACGGCGTGGTCGACTACTTTGGATCGAAGTAAACACGCCACACGTCTGCTCTGTTTTACACAAACTTCTGTCTCTTCATTAGTTTGTTCTGTCGTTATTTATATCAGTACCACCTCCACTAGTCATAAAATTAATCTGTTGTTCAATTTTTGTCCTCTGACCTCAAGTAAACAGTGGATTTTTTTTACATTTCCTAATAAAACATTGTTTAATAAAATCATTCTGCCTCAGGTCTCTGGATTTATTAAACAAAACAGTCAGATTGTTTAATGTTTGTATATCTGATATCTGCCGTTTATAGTTACTATGCTGCATCCACGTGCAGCAGGGGAAATTTCCACGACTTCAGCTATAATGTTGCATCAGCTTGCTGTTTTCTCTGAACATAAAACACAGACAAACCCAAGTCCCATCATCATAATCAAATATTATATTTAAGACCCGTGGTGGACAGGTTTCAATGTGCTACCTGAAATGTTGTGGCCTTAAAATACAAAATAATGCAGTGTTGAAAGTTAAAATCTTCTGACGGTGAGATTTAGGTGCATTTCTGGAAATATTTGGGTTATGTTATTATAAGAAATGACAATCTCAGCTGTAATTCAATAAATCAGTACAGTGCGTCACTATCTGAGTTTGAAGGGGAAATGACAGATAGTCATATGATGTTCAGCAGGGTGTATGACTGTATTTGGTAATAACCTCACCGCCTGACATGTGACTCATCATGAGCATGCAGCAGAATAATAAGAAAGGGCGGGGGCAGCCATTCAAATGAGCCTCGGGACAAACCGACAACATTTCCTATCTTCTTCCTGAAAAGGCAACAACAACAACAACAACAGCAACGATGGAGCATTACAGGGGAAAACCAGCATGAGGTCTCATCTTGGACCTCAACCCCTTTAACCTGTCAGACCTGTGAAACCTGAACTGCAGAGATGTGTCTTCCTGTAGATGGAAAAAATGACACATTGACATGTTGAAGCAGTAAACCTCTGCAGGTGCTGACGGCTGTGTGTGTCTGCAACAGCAGCAGATACTGTAAAGTCATTCTGCTGTTTACCAAACATTTCCATTTCCATCAGAATACACAGACAGTTTGCAGTTTTATAATAATTCAGGATCATATAACAAACATCAGATATAAACTACACGTCCTCTGTAAATGTAAGACGTCTGTCAATAAGACCAGTATGATGGAAGAAGCTTTATTTCTGAAGGACTGTTTTGATTCGCCCATACCTCAAACATAACTGTGTATGTGAGGTAGCAGAGGGTGAAATAATCTTCTTCAGGTTCACTGTATGTTGTGAGCAATGCCATAATTTCTAGCCTTGAAGCTTTGGCATTCAGGCAGCAGACTGTAACTCTGGAAGTGTTTATATGTTAGTATTCTTTGACCAAAGAGAACACAACTTATGTTACTTCTTTTGTATTTTACACATCTTACAGATATATCTATATATCTCATATATATAATAAGGATAAGGATACAGAGATGGAGGCAGACCAGAAACAGAATTTAGGGAACAGCAGGAGACGTTGCTCTGCATAAAAACAACAAAGATTAACATGAATCAAACAGAATAATACATATATAGCACTGATATTGTTTTGCCTGTCTTGTACTTGAATCATTTGGCTGCTGCTGCAGAAATGTGTGACCATTTTTTGAGTTAGGATTGGATTGGGTCTATTCACACACCGGGTTCACTGGAAGTTCAACACAGTGAGTGACTAAGAATAAAGAGAATAAAAAAAGAAGGAGTGAACGGCTGGGTGGAAAATGATACGCATTGCTACATATGAGTGACTGTACTAAGTATACTTTTGTGTTTGCTGTATTTACTGCAGAGCACCACAACAAAGTGAAACCTTGAAATGAAACCGGAGGAGCGATCAGGCAGCACAGGGTGCCGCTGCATTTTCCTGGGATTAAGAAAGGAGATTAATTATGGAATGTCCCTTTAAGCTCATTCCCCTTTAATTAAACCTAAACTCTTATCTGCTCACACACACACACACACACACACACACACACGTTGCACTCTTTATGCACTCTTCATGCTGACTCTGCTTTACTTCATTTCTTTCTCTCTTTTTCTTTGCTCATTTTTCTCTTTCTTGTCCTTGTGTTCCCTCTGATTCTTTTATTCTTTCTCTCCTACACACACATACACACACACACACACACACACACACACACACACACACACACACACACACACACACACACACAGAATTAAACCCCAGTGTCCCTGCTGTGTGGTCACTCTCTGTTTCGCCTCCACTTAGCAGCAAAGACCAAGTGTCTGTTGTTGCAACCAATCAGATTCCTGATTTTGCTTTGAAGGCTGCAGGATTGGCTCTTTCTGCAGATGAGTTTAAGTGAGGATATCTAGTCCCAGTGCTGCCTGCAGACTCAGTAACAGACGAGTGTCTGTGTCTGTGTCTGTGTCTGTGGAAGATTAGTCGAGCTGAAACTTAGTTATTAACATTATCAACTGATCTGCACATTCTTTTCTTAATTATTTCATTAATCGTTTTGTCTATAAAGTGCCCAAAAGTACTGAAAGATGCTTATTATAATTTCCCACAGTACGATGTGGCATCCTGTGTGACTTATTTCCAGCAGTGTCATTTCAGCTCTAAAGATAAAGGTGCCATGATAATTCATTACAGTTATGAAGAGAGATAGCAGCTCATAATAACCCGATCACAATTAATGCACAATAAAAATAATCAAAATAAAAAACAATAACTGATGAATGTAACTCAGACAGAAAGAAGAATGACAGATTACGTGTCAGATTTAAAAATATAATGTGTTTTGGCCTGTTATGTGAGTACATGTATGATACATGGGTCATTCAAGGCCTCTTTGCAAGCATCAAAACATGTTCTGGTATGATGGAGGTCTTGTACTGGTTTGTCATGTCATGTCACCAATATTGTATGTGTGTGTGTGTGTGTGTGTATGTGTGTGTGTGTGTGTGTGTGTGTGGGCATAAAGGTCTGTTAATCCGTGGTGCTCTCCAGATGTGAGGCAGACCACGGTGGTGTCTGTCTGGGGCTGCTGCTCCGCCCCCAGAGTCACCAACATCTGTAAACATCTGCTGCATCACATTCCAGTGAAGCGCCGCTGTCCTCGCCTGTCCTGTCAGAGTAGCGTCATCCCAAAATGAAACCTCCAGTGTAAATTAGAGAATCCCTTTCTGTCTATGAGAGTACTCACCCTCTTTCTCAAGCTCAGTCTCCACAAAGGAACAGAGGCTTGTCCTTGATCTGTATCGTGCAGATGTGTTTTGATGCCTGTTTTATTCTGAGACTTTTTGAGTTTCTCAAAGAATATTCAACAGTTTTCCTTGTGAAGCTCTCAGCCCCTTGTTGTCTTTCATTATACTACCTGATATTTCAGTTTCTAACTGGGTATTAAATCAGTTTAATACTGATGACCTACATAAACTGAACAAAATGTTCTCTAGTCTCAGATTGTCTATTTCTATATTGTTTTTGTATTGAGACCGCTCTGAGAACAGTGTTTTTCTGTAACAAGCGTGGGAAAAATAATCAATATATATAAATAAATATAAATATAAAACACACACATCAGGAGTGTTGTTAGGAACAAGATCAGAGATATTGTAAAAGCTGTTGTTTATGTAATGTTTAACATTCATACTGCACACACTATATAAACTAGACCTGCTGCTGACATAAAGCACCAGACACGTGAATATAGTTCTCCTTATCTTTATTGTATAAAAAAGAAAAAAGTACAAAATCCATGTAGAAAGTTTACATAGAAAAAAGTTGAAAAACAGCAAATACACACTGCGTGATGACACTCTCAACCAGGAAGTGCACCCACACAAGAAAAACAAACAGGAAGTGAGCAACTGCACACGCTCAGAGCGCCGGGTTGGCGATCACCTGCACGCTGAATGATGACATGAGCGCTGACAGGTGAGCTTCCTGTTCACCTGTCAGCGCTCCTGCGTGATGACAGCAAGCGTGGCTAAAGCACTGCTAGCTACAAACACAAATATATACGAGCGTCTGCTAGCACGGTTTGTTCTTTGCTCAGTGGCTGAACATCTGCAGGCTCCGGGGTCTTTATGACTTTATACATCAAGGCTTTCAAAAAAAAAAGGCCTTATGCTTAAAAACATACAACAGTGTAGCTCAGGCCAAGTCAGAGTGGTGTGATGTGTGGCAAAATAAAACACGATTCAGTCACATGGTTCCTGAAATAAAAGCTGAAATACTCGACTAAGGGGGCGCGTTAATCCGCTTTAAGTACGTTACAGTACAGAAATGTAGATTTTTAGCATGCGTAGCACCACATGTAGCACTCGCACTGTCCAGAGTCACACAAACCCACACAGCTCTGGAGTTACACTGTAAGACCGAGCTGGTTTTCAGGTCAGCCAGTTTGAGCCGTTACACAAACACAGTGACAGTCTGTGAGGCCTGGTTCTGTCTTCCTCATGCTTTGAAGTCTATAGACGGAGAAATTTGGTACTTTTCCATTTCATCTCAGGTACACACTGAAAGTCAAAACACCACTTGCAGTTTCTGGAGAGATTTGTGCCGTTCTGTAACACACACATGTCGTTTCCCATTCTCAACAACGGCCACGTCATTCTGTTTTTAAAGCTGTGTCAGTGAATAACATCAGTCAAGCTGTTGATGAGAATAAAACCATTATTTTGAAATATTGTACCGTTTCAAATGGTCGAGCCATTGTCAACACAAACCAATCATTTGTTTGATACTTGTGAGTGATGTGTCCACTTTCAGTGTGTATACCAACATATTCAATCTTTGTTTTAACAGTTACAACATAGGTACAACGTAATTCATAGTTTTGATCAGGAAAGTAAGAAAAAATAAATAATACATAAAAAATGAAAAACAAAAAAACAAGCTACAGAAGGGCTACATTTCAAAATAAATTATGCTCTTAACATGAGCAACATTTTCTCCCAAACTACAATTAAAAGAATCGCACAGCCATTTTATAGACATCATCAAATACTTTATAATCAAAAGATCCAAATCATCCATTTTCCTTTAACTCAAATCCACTGGATTTAAATTCAGACTCCGCTCAGAATACAAAACGATCTCCCAAACACAGTGAACGCTCGCTTCCATAAGTACTTTTTAAGTCCATGAAAAATCCGTATTAGTTAAATTCATCTTCCAAAAGAATATTTACAAATGATCAAGTAACTATAAACACTGTCGACACAGGCGGGTTACACCCTGCCAGCTCCCAACACTGGCTGCATGAACGGTGTGGAGGAATGTACAGTGGCAAAATGTGTGTGTGTGTGTGCTTGGCGTGGATTTAGTTATTTCTGTCCTTAATTGACCTTAAGCCATGCTAACGCTGGATCATTTGAATGTAATGCGAATGCCACTTGAGTTTAGTGGCTACAAACAACAGTGTGTGTTTCTCTGAAAGTGTGTGTGTAGTAGATTGTCCTGATGTTAAAGATTAGGCCTCAACTGAGCGCTGAGCAGAAAGGCACATCGTAACATGAAATGAAGCAGATTGGGAGAGAGGATGACTCTGTGCTTCGCTCCATAGTGGAATAACACCCGACTTTTCCCTGCGATGCAAACACAGTTTCACAGTTTTTAAAGAATGGGGGTATAAGATGCAAAATAAAGACACAACAGTAATATGCCCACAGCAGACGAGGGTCAAATCTTGTCTGTTCCTACTCTCCAACTCAGAGGGAGTGCAGAGATACAGTTAGCAGAAAATTCGATTAGATTTATTAAGACTGAGTCTTGGTATTGAAATGCCAGTTTCTAAATATTTTCCAAAACAAAACGTGAAAATGTTTTTGTGAGGACATCCTTTGACCCAGGTCTGCCATGCACACACACACATACACACACTGACTCACTTGAGTCACGCTTGCTACATAAAGAGCCCCCGAGATGTTGACAAAGACAGAAAGTGGATTTTACAAAATATACAAGTAGGAAGATGACCGTCAGTCCGTCAGCTGCAGTCTGTACCAGCAGACTGACTGATGGACAGACCGTCGGGCAGACAGACAGGCAGGGCCCAGGTTCCACAGGTAGCACCCTGATCCAGCCCACAGGTGGCACAGACACCTCCAGCTGCTGGTCGCATCCTCCAAAAACATTTGTTCAAGCAAACATTTGATTTCAGGCCACGTTAATCCTTCGGGTTCAAATGGACAACAGCATGTTGTTCCACTCACTCGCCACAGTCCGATCGCCTGAATGTCCTGAATGAAAGTTGCCATGGTAACCGATGTTTGCAGGTGAGTCTACGTAAGCCTGTAAAGAGTGCTGAGAGTCTGGGTGATGAAGTTGAGGAGTCCTCGGCAGGCATCTCTCCATTCCTGCCAGTGGGGGGCCACGTGCTGCGAGAGAGAGAGAGGAAGAGACATTAGTGGAAATAAAACACACGATTATTCAAAGTCTGACCTTTTCAGGCAAACCAAGATGCTAAAAAATGCGCATTTATTGAAAAAGTGTCAGCGCTTACAACATAATAGACTGCATGTCCCCGCTGGCATGTAGCAGCAGAGAGACTGTTAAAAACCAATTTTACAAACGCAGTGAAGTGGACCGGAGTTTGACTGCACTACTCCAGGCTGATTATTCAATATGTCATAAAGATTTAAAGACTGGACTGCAAAAGCATAAAAAATATTAACATAATGTCAATGTTGAAGTGAACAGGAGAAGGACGTAGTGAAGAAAAAGAAAAAGAGATTATTATGAGGAGTGCTCATAAACAAGTGCTCTGTGTTCAGGATGCGACTCTGAACTGCCCGAACCTCACATGCCTGTGGTTAACCCTCCCTCCTTCCCTCCCTCCTTCCCTCCCTCCTTCCTTTACAATCTCCATCCCTCCCTCCCTCATTCCTTTTGTTGTAAACTGCCCATTTACGAAAAGTGTGTGACTGACTGTGCTTCTGGAACAGCTGTGTTGTAAACAACACACACACACGATTTCCTCAATTTCCCCTTGAGAGTAAAGTATCTGTCTGTTATTGTCATGCACACACACACACACACACACACACAAACACACGCACACACACACAGAGCAGGAGACAGTTCAATGAGGGCAGCAACCCCAGAAACCTGCTGCACATGTCTGCAGAGGGGATGTTACACCCTCATAAAGTGTGTGTGTGCAATCCATGAGTCAGAGGCAAGAGAAGGTGACGTCATCTTTGTTTATGTGCATAAAGCAGGAGGGAGGGAGAGGGGGCTGCTGCCAGCTCCTCACGCGATCTCAAGAACAGAAGGAGGGGCGAGAGAGAGAGAGAGAGAGAGAGAGAGAGAGAGAGAGAGAGAGAGAGAGGGAGAGAGAGAGAGGGAGAGAGAGAAATAAAGAAATACTAATTAAGTGAAACAGACAGCAGGGGAGGAAAAGTCATTTAATCTGTGTTGGATATAAAAAAATGATATGCTGCCAACCATAATATCTGAAAACTGTTGTATGTGTAAAGTTATTGCATGCATATGGAGAATGATGAAGAGTGTAGAAATGTGTGTGAAGACCAACAATAAAAAAAAACAAAGAAAAAACATTAAAAAGAGACAAAGAGAAGAAAAGAAAGTGAAAAAGGAGTAAGAACAGAGAAGAGGAAGAGAGGAAGAGAAAAACTGGTTCACAGCACACAGACAACATCGATTCACTCTTTCACACACACATGCATGTATTGATCACACACACACACACACACACACACGTGATTAAACATGCATTCAAGCTCACATGCTTGTCCATGCAAGAACACACTGTACTGATAAGAATCAATGTGACTGTGCTGTATTCAAGGACACAGTAAACACTGTCCACACACACACACACACACACACACACACACACACACACACACACACACACACACACACACACACACACACACACACACACACACACACACACACACACAATGTTCGCACAGTTTGTATGCGTGACAGTCAGTGTTTACTGTTCCACTGATGATCATTTCAAATCTAATTTACACGTGTGCCTGTTTGTAAGTGAGGAAGCACAGACAACATAACAGCTGGTGTTGTAACCGAGGTGAAAATGTTGCTGTTGCAAATCTGTCTTGTTTTTGCACACACAAACAAATTTGGCAACGGCAGAGGAAACACATTCAGTGCAACAAAGCAAAACACAGGCTGCTCTGATGACTGATTCACTTTTCCTCTCCTCCTTCCTCTCCTTCTTCTCCTCTCTCTCTCTATTTCAGGTCAGTGTCCATGTTAACTTTGAATGTGGGTGGGGAGCGGAGAGAGCAGCATGTGTAACTGTGGCATGCAAATCTGGACAAACACCAGCGATGTAAAATGTTCATTTTTAACTCCAACAAAAAAATCTGCCAACACTAACATGACCACCATGTATGCGAGCGGCGAGTCAGCAGCAGTCGATAAAACAGATCAGTGCAACCACAAGAGATCTTTGAGCATACAGTCACAGTCTGTATGATCAGCTGCAGACGGACACACATGACCAAAACATGAGGAAACACATTGAGGCCCCGTTCCTCCTCTTACCGCTCTGCGGAGAACTGTGGCTTCGAATTCATCTCCAATGGCTCTCAGCTGATTGGCCACTCTCCTGACCTCCATCTCCTGTACCGCCTCTTCTCTGAGGGCTCTGTGATGTGTTGAAACCCAGGATGGGTGTTCGTTCTGGGGCAGCAGATCAGGCAGAGGGCCCTGTCGGCTGCAGGCCTCCTGGTGCTCCTCTCTGTCTGAGTCTGCAGCAGGAAAGATAAAATATATTCAGAAAATTAGATATTAACAAAGAAAAAATGTCTTCATTATATTTTACCATTGTTCTTCCTCTTGCCTGACAGCCTGACTTTCTCTGGAGAACAAATGTTCATGTATAGGGATGTAACGATACACTCAACTCACGACTCGATTCGAGTCACGATTTTTTGTTCACGATACGATTTTTTCACGATTTTTTAAAATCAAAATGAGCTACAGATAAATTCTGACAAAATAAAATTATCTTTTTATTTGTAGGAAAAAAATCTCTCTTTACAGAAACTCTCAAACAGTTTGTGTTCTTATTAGGGCTGCCAGCAAGCAGCTGATCTGACCATTACCTTTCAGCTTGAAGTATGAGCTAACTGAAAATAAAAACAATTAAGATGATAGCTCGTTAACCCTTTGATGAGAGTCCACGGCCCCGGGAAACGGCGAGGTCCGGGCGCTGTAAACGCAGAGCCGGTCGCGGCGCACCGCCTCGGAGGAAATGCGCCCGGCGGGGGCCAGCCGGCGCCGGGGAGAGGTCCCACGAGGGGATCCTCCAGCACCGCGCGGCCGTCCCTGACCCGAGTTTAATCCCCCGTGCAGACTGCGCGGAAGTTGCGGAGAAGTTGCGGTAATTGGTAAAATTGCAACACCGCCCTGAATTCACGGGGATTCACTGAAGTTGCGTTGAAGTTGCAAATCGCAACATCGTGAATTTTCTGGAGGGTCTGTGTTATGGTATCATTTACTGTACAGTCAGGCCTGAAGCCGACTAAGACTACTGCGCATGTGTGTAGGGGTGTGTGTGTGTGTGTGAGACACAGAAAGGCAGACGCGGCAGTGGAAGCTGCAGCCACAACGTGACCTATTTCTAATTAAAAAAAAACTTACTCTCGCATTCGCCAAGAATCGCGATTCATTTTTTCTGTGAACCGGTGCGAGTCGTCACGCATTTGTACCGATTTTAATCGTGTCACGATGTATCGTTACATCCCTATTCATGTATGAAGCGATAACGGAGCTTTACTGAATATGCAGAGCCGCTGGTTATGTTTAATTGATTTTCAACAAGCTGCGTACGTTATGAGCCACAACGGGGGATCTGTGCACACAGAGTAACACATGGGCAGGATACACAGGTCAGACGCCAAGCAACAGAGACTTATATAATTAACAAACATACCAGAACACACCCAGACACACACAGTGTCATACACAGACTGCCCAGCAACCCTCAGTCAACCTTTCAGGCTGTATGGACCAAGTTCAACGGCAATGTGATTTTACAGGTGACCTGGTGACATTAAAGATTTACTACAACTAGTTACTGGCCATGTTACTAGTTCCCCGTCAGGTTGTTTAGTTCTCTGGCCTACAAACACACACACATACATACACACGCACACGCACACACACACACACACACACACACACACACACACACACACACACACACACACACACACACACACACATTTCTTGAGAGGCTGATGGGGTGACTTATTCCTCTTCATGGAATTTGGGAGAATAATCTTTTAATCTGCTTAATAAGTCTGGTACTGGTGTGTGTGTGTGTGTGTGTGTGTGTGTGTGTGTGTGTGTGTATGTGTGTGTGTATGTGTGTGTGTGTTTGCTGTGTTTACAGACTTGTGTGTGTGTGTATTTGTTTTTCCAAACAGACAGATACCTGAAACGTCTGTCGGGTCACTTTAGCGTGACAAACAGGCCTGAAACTCCTTGAGATATTGTGATATTCTGAAAGCTGACGTGGAGTAAATGTGATGGAAACATTTGTTTGTTTATTGTTTATTTGTGTTTACTTATTATTTGCATTAATTATTATAATTTCGTTGTTTTTCTTAGTTCATTTTGATCTGTTAAAGCCTAACATACACAAAACAAATTGAAAAGCACTTTTCAAATGGAATTGGCCAGGCGATTTTGTTATTTCTCTCATTCATTGGCTTAAACAGTGATTTATTTTTTGTAATTTGTTTTGCACTGAATTTTAATGTCTTTGGTATTGTGCAGTTTTGAATACTGTGTTCTAACCTTTGGGTCCCCAGCTTGTGTTTTTAATTTGTCCACACCTTTTCTGTGGACTGACCTCTGTCTCCAGCACTGAGCTGAGCGCCTGTGGCAACCACAACTCTAGTTGCCACAGAAACGGGCACCCCTGGCAACCACAGCATCTGCTTTGCTAGGAAGATTACAACTGATCCTTTAAAGATGCAGGTGACTAGACAGAGAGAGAGACAGGGAGAGAAAGACAGAGACGGAAAAGAGAGAGCGGTAGAAAAAAAAAAAACAAATAGAAAACCCTGGCTTGTTGCCAAGGTAACTCTAAGGCAGCACTCGTGGAGACATCTCTGTGTGATTGGCTGACAGAGCGCGGAGCTGAACTGTGATAGGGTTGATGGAAGGGAAGGGGGTGGTACTGGACTGGGAATGAACCGTCTGTTTGATACACTGACAGGCTGACAAGATGACAGAGGGTTAAATGTGCTGGACAGGAAGGACTGAGGATGGTCTGGTCAGTGTTGCAGTTTGCAAACCAAAGAACAAACAGATATAACGTGGGAACTCCCTCACATCATTTATTTTGTTCTTTAATACAGCTTTTTGTTTTCTGTCTGAATCTTTTATTATGAAACATTATGAACTGTCCCTGTTTCTTTTTCTATGATTGTGATGTAATGTCCCAAAACTCATCTGTTCTTTGATCGACAGAAATAATAGCATTAAAACAAATGAACTGAAAATGTACCTACAATGCAGATTACAGACAGTTTGCAGATTATCCACATTTACTTGCTAAGTGCATAATAACTATATAACTAATTAATAAATGACTAATAAATCAACTGACTAATTTAAGTGTCTCTCTCGTGTTTCTCTGCTTTATTAATATGTTAATTAGGAGACTTGTGGATTATCCCAAATATTGAACTAATTGATTAACTAGTTTACTGAGTAGCTAACTGATAACTCACTTACCGACTGGATAACAAACTGACTGAATGACTGTCTGACTGATGAGCCTGATTAAAGAGCTGAGGATAACCTGACTTTATGCTGCCTGGCTGAACCGCTCACTTGCTTCACATTGTTTCTCTGTAGCAGACTGAGTGCAGGACAAGTCTGAACATGCCCGAGATGCACAGCTGACCTACAGCTGAGTGAGGAGGAGGATGGGGGAGGGAGAGTGTGGGGGCTGTGCTTATCTATTTACATTGCCACAGATCTGTCATAACAGTGTAAACCTGCCTTTCCTGAAACAGGCTGAGCCACCTGAATTTCCCTTTCTGTCCCTCCAGGATACTCAGTGTTTGGACTGACTCGACATGATTCATCCCATGATAATACAAGATGTCTCCTGTTGTGACTAAACAGAAGAGTCCAAATTAAACAAACTGCAAAATAATTTGCTGCTACAGCCGAAGAGAATCACACAAACAGTAGCAGAAACCAACTTACCGAGAGATAAATCAACAACAAATGGATATTTTTATGATACAGAGAAGAAAAAAAACAAAGTACCAAAGTATTTCATATCTGTATTTGACAATGCACATCCAAAAAATCTGCAAGGTTTATAAATGTTAGAGAGATTTTCACTAAAGAAAAGAAGGATTTGTCTCTCCTCCTCTTCACACCTCGTGAGTGCAGACCGACAGATATCATTCATCGTCTGGTGAACAAAACCGGTTTGAGCAGTTTTACTGTCTGAGTTCTGTGCAGCTTCCTGCTACAGCAGCACAGCGGCCTGCTGGTTACAAGGCCAGGGAGTCACATGTTTATCCCTGCGACAGCTGTAACACATCTCCTCATTCTGTACTCGTCCTCCTCCACCTGCCCCCCATCAACACCGCCCAAACAGTCTACTGTCATGGAAATACAGCCCTGGGCACACATGACCATGATGTGCTAACTGCAAACTTCAATGTTTATCTAAGGGTGGAGGTCTGCATGGTAAACGGAGCTGTGTAGCTGAGTCACATCTGATGTTTTTCCATTTTTATCAGAATCTGCATCCACTGCTGCTCATCTAGTCAATCTACAGCGTGTGCATGCAGAGGTGGACCTGCCAGCATTGGCTATAAATCAATGCTGGCACTGTTCTTGATCGTTCTGACAGGTTGGATGATTACTGATGTGCTCTTAGTGTTACATTTTTCCCCTTTCCCTGTCTGTCAAAACAAAATGTTGTTTTTGTCGATGGTCTTACCCGACTGCTCTCCTGAGAAGCTTCCATCCCTCTCTTCCCTCTGATTGCAAAGCGGTGAAGGAGGAGGTGTTAATGATGGCGATAACGCAGGTAACTGCTGGTGAGTCTGGGCCTCATCATGGCTCTCTGACAGGGGGTAAGGCAGCGGGTACGACATATAGATAGCCTGGAAAGGGTGCAGATGGTGGTGATTATGATGGAGGTGCATGGCACCGGTGCCAGCTCCAGAGCCGGTGGTGATGGTGGTTGTGGTGATAAGACCAGGCCAGTTGGGGAAGGGGCGAGGCAGCTCCATGCGGCAGGTGTTGTGGCGAGAAAGAGGTCCATTTGCTCCACCTCCAGTTTCCCCAACATTCTCGATGGTCTCTGCACGGGCCATCTCAGTAGTAGCCTGAATAACACAAGCGTGTACAAATGTCAATACACACCCATATGTAAGTCATAGGTGGTTTTAAATACATATTCAGATAAGAACAACTCAAATTAAATTAAAATGAACAACAAAGTGCTAAAAGCTAAAATGATTAAGAGCTATAAGGGCAATAAAATTCAATACTACTGACAGAATTGTAAACTGTTTACTCGACAGTAAATTAACCTCAGATTGGCCTGATAAACAATGTTTTTGTATTTCACAATATAAACACATAAATCAGCTGTTCTAATTATAGCATCGTTGTTTTTCTCCTCCCTCTGTTCTTCACCGGTTTGACCCACCAACCGATATTCTCCTTCCGGCCGCTGGGGGGCGCCAGTGGCGGCTTCCCTTCATGAGCACGAGACTTGTGTTTGTAAACAAATCCGTGCCGCCCGAGCACGAGGAAGCGCGCACGCGTACTCACACACTGAGAGCGCGAGAGGAGCGCGCGCAGCGGCTACACGCGAGTTTTAACGGCGATAGGACGGAGAAACGTCAACGTTCAGCCGTTTACCGAGCAGAAAACCGGAGAAATCATCGACGCTGAAGCGTGAATCATGAAAATCAGCCGCAGAAACGTCAAATCCCGCTTCTTTCTGAAGACAAGCTCGTTTCCAAATGATGTCCGAACAAAAAATAAATAACCAGTAAAGAGATAAAATGTCCAATGAGCGAGAATTGTTTGTCTTTAAGGGTGGAAGTCCCTGAAGATGAATCCATAAATAATGATATATCTGTCAAACTACGGTGTTAACGACGAGTTTTGACAATAACGTTGGACATCACCGCGAAACACACCTCCATCTTTAACGTCAAGATGTTCACGTTAGTCTAAATCACAGTTATAAACACAAGTCTGCACTGCATCTCTGATATTTCGCTGTTCCGTTAATAACTTTTCGGTAGCTAACAAGTCGAGTCCTGTCACAGAGAAAAACAAAACACAAAATAATCGAAGCTAAGTCAACACAATGACCGACACAGAGACACACAGGACAGTCCGAGCTGTGTTTAACGCAGTGTGTCTGTTTAAACATCAGTCTGTGATGCAGCGTGTCTTTCTCTGACAGCTGGGCAGATGATGCAACGCGGGACTGTCAAATTCAAACTAAACTTCTGCAGCTATAAAAAAAAAAACAGCGTATCCACATTAAAACACTCACTTGTTGGTCTGTCTGGCGATCCGTGGTGAGGCTCTCTGCAGGTCACAAACCGACGGTAACAGGTGGACATCAGAGGGGATCAAATGTGCCAAACAAGCAGTTGATGCGACCGGCGAGGGATCACAAGACAGTGTTAAAAAGTCCACACGGAGGAAAACGTGTCACTCCATCTCCAGCCTGGATTGTCTCAGTTAATATTCGTGTTTTTCTGTCGGTTAACCCATGAAAACAAAGATATGGACGCACAGCCGACGAGATGTGACGGAAAACGGAGCAGCTTGTTGTCTGCGCTGTTGTCTGTCCGGGCTTTTCGGTCTCACGGCTTTTCCTCCGCCTTAAGACTGTCACTGTCAAGCGCGAAAAGCACAAGCTTCACGTCCGGTGTGGATTTTCAAAATAAACTACACATGTCTCATTATATGAATATCAATTGATCTGTCTTCAGATTCACCATAAACTCATTTAGAATTTTACCATTCTGCAATGTCGGTATATTTTAGTAACAATTTATCCTCCATTTGAGCGTCTTTCTGATCTGGACCCCCCAGGAATGTTGGTCTTTTTTAACTCTACTTATTATGCTTTTATTTTGATGGTTGAATCGTTGTTAACTGGCTTATATGACTTCCTTCGCCAGCCACGCCTCCTCTCCTCCTCCTCAGACAAGTGTGGACATGCATCTCGACAGGATGCTGCTGTTTCCCCTTCTCTCTCTCTCTATCTCTCTGTCTCTGTCTCTCTCTCACTCTCTCTCTGTCTCTCTCTCTCTCTCTGTCTCTCTGTCCATGGGATGGTCCATTAAACAGTTAAAGCTCCTCACATCCTGTATTTTCACTCCTCTCACTCTTTAACTCTTTATCTCTCATCAGGGAACCAAAGACACATTTCCCCATCATGTGATAACTCCCCCACAAGAATCAACAAAACATCCTCCCACCCACGCACACAAACACACTCCTCTTGTCCCTCACACCCTAGCTGGCTTTCCCCCTAATTTCCTTCTCAGCTTGACACATCTGCAGCAGCTGTAAACTTACACAATGTGCTCCTGTGTGGAGTTGACAGAGCTTCAGCTTGGTTTATTTCAACACCTTCATCACAAGTGCAGTGAAAGTGTCAAAAACCTTTAGTACCTATAATCCCTTCTGATGCTTGTGATTTAGTTTTGCATGGGATTCATGCAAAGAAAGATAAACCTCTGATGGTTCACCAGTCATCTACATCAACAGCTATCGTGTGACATCACGGTGTAAACAACTCTGTGTTGGTGTAAAGTTACCCTATATGTTGCTGTAGATTCCCTTTGGATGAGTGGCACACTGTGTTATTGGGGGTTAGTCGTTGCATTATATTCTCACAGAATGTGAGGTGTCTTGTGCAAACACTCTTGATTGACTGTGATTAGAGTCTATATGTTGTGCATGTTACATGGAGTGCAAATGAACAATGAAGAGTGCTGACTTGCATTATTTAAACAGGTCAGACTACATGGGCATTACAGAGGATTTGATTATGCATTTTAGGAAGTAAATAAATACACAGAATTTTAATCCACTCTGGTGAATACATTTGCTGTAGCTGCACAGATGTTGTGGTGGCATGTGTTTGTTATTCATCAGATTGTTTTGCATTATTCAGTAGCAGTAGAAAAAAAATGTTATAAGGCACCGACACAGGACTCAACTGCAGGACTCGGGAGGCAGATACAGGAGGTAACCAGTCTTTAATCACAATCAGAGGTTCGGTACACGGGAGATCAGTCAGGTAAGGCAGGTAAACAATCCAAAGGGATAAGGCAAAAGCAGGGTCCAAAAGCAGGCAAAGCTCAAAACCAAAAAGCACATTAGAAAAACGCTGAAAAGTAGGACACATGGTACACTGACAATCTGGGGAAGGGGAAACAAAGGGTTTAAATACACAGGTAAAGGTGATTATGGGTGTGACAACACAAGGCAGGAAACTGGGAAACTGGAGTAGGCGTAGCAGGGACTTGCTGTGACAGTCGATGGAGACGCATGGCTCCACCTGTCCTTTTAAATAAGGACAGGTGGAGCCTCAATAGATCATTTTGATTCCATTTAAGATTGATTTCATAAAACCAAACATTGCAAATGGAGGATTAGTGAATGTGTGAATTAGTGAAAGGACTGGAATCCATTCATGACAAATCCAAATATGCACTGAGCCATTCAACACATTTGGACTGGCACATGTTTAAGTTTTACACACTAAATCTGTCTGTACTTGTGTTCACCTCCTTTTACTAATATTTTTTTACGCTTCACCTCCTGATGTTCAGGCTTAGGCTGCAACACTCAAACTAATAACAGTGATTTTATTTTGCAGTAAAGTTGCTCGTCACAACAGCGGCCTAATTGTTCAGGCCTTTACACCCTGTAGTGTGAAAGCCCTGCATGACATTAGCATCCCAAATGACTTCAGACACCCCCGCCATCTTCACCCCCTAACCCTCAGATCATTGTATTCTGCACACGCCCCTCAGCTGCAGGGCATGAGACAGGGGCGGCTCAGCCAAGCTGCAGGGTCGGAGGCTGTTTAATCGGCGGAAATGGCAGCTTGTCCCTGGACCCCCCTTCCACCTCCTCCAGCAGCAGATTGGTGCACACCCCTTTGTTTGGGGAGGAGGGGGCGGGTCTCCTCTCAGGTACATGCCCGGGCGAACATCCTCGGCCAGCTTTGAGACAGACAGACTTTGCATGACATGTGGTCAATAGTTAGCTTGTAGAGACTAGATAATGATTGCTAATGCAAGACTAAATCCTGTAAGTGTAACATCAGTTAATCACGCCACATCCTTCCCATGTCAAAGACAGTCAAAATAGATCACAGCGTCAACGCACAAATTAAAGTCTCCATTCAGAAAACAAACTGATATGATAATAACAATAATAGTATTATTTAATACTGATACAGCTGCTCTATTAATTCATACAGCATTTGTTTTTTTAACGAAACCTCATCATATCAATGAATTGTATTGCTTTAGTCACACATCACCAAAACACCTGCTGATGCCAGTCCATGACTGATGCCTGTGATGATTTCACCTGCCTGCCTGGGTTTTTGATTCCAAGCTGCATCATCAACATTGTTTTCTGTCCTTCACTACGTGTGTGTGTGTGTGTGTGTATTGGGGGTTTACACACACTGTAACATGAGTGCAGCCAGAGTGCAACAAGAGAGACCTGACGGCACCTGATAAGGTGTACACACAGCTCTCTGACCCTGTTTCTGCATTCGCCTGCATCTCTCTCTCTCTCTCTCTCTTTCTGTCACACACACACACTCTCTCTCTCTCCATCCTCTCTCTCTCTCTTTCTCTCTCTCACACACACACACACACGCTCTCTCTCTTTCTCTTTCTCACACACACAGGCACCCCCCTCTCTGCAAAGTCATCTATACCTCTGCAGATGTGATAAGCATGTAAATGAGATCTGCTGGCTTGTGTCTCATTTCTGCAGGAGAACCAGGTCGCTGTTGTCACCCTCTCTCTGCCCTTCAGTCAAGTGCACAAAACACCAAAACACCTTGGACGGTCATTGAACTCGCCCTGCTTTAATGCTGGTTTACACGTAGACCAGCAACAGTGAACAGCTGTGTTCCCTCGAGCTTTGAAAGTGAGGCTGACCCTTGACCTCTGATCTAAAGCTGTTTCCATCATGCTACAAAGTCAAACACCCCCCTCTCTTTTAGCTGATGATTAAGAGTTTAGTGTGATCTATGAACCCTCTTATCACACACATGTTCTGCCCATGTGAATATAAGAAGTGTAATTAAAATGCTGTAAGGACTTGATATACAAACTGTGACTTGTTTCATGATGTCATTGCTAAATCACAGATTTTTCTAGTTTCAGAATTTGAGAGGGCTTCATTTTATTAGCTTTTCATCTGGTTTGACCTGAGTTGGTGATTAAGTCTGTGATGGTTCTCAGTCGCCCAGGTCATCTTTCTTTGAGAAGAGTTCATTCTGGGGCAACTGGACTCCCAGGCTCCCAATTTAATCTGCTAAATAACAAGAAAACTAAGGAACCATTTCTGATTTTAGAACAAGCAGAAAGACACACCAAGAGGTAGTTAGTGCAAAATGTACTGAATCTGAATCTGTGTGACTGAACTGATCTAAGGCCAGCATTTGATGTAAGACTGGACATACAGATACAAGTTGTCTTTAATTTGTCAGTCAGTGGTGAGGACACGGTGTCAGCATGAGGCTACACCTTCAGGTACAGCTCTGTTAATCATTGTGATATGATATGGTCGTGTCATTTGCATTTTGTGATATGTGACTTTTGATTGTTTTTTACGTCGTTGTTGAGCATGACGCTGTTTGGTGTCTGTGCTTAACCATAATGTCTTTTGTTGTTGTTTTATTTGTCTGCTTCATAGATCTGTGACGGATAAATCACTTCTATTATAAGTGACGTAATCCAAACAGGGAGGGGGCACATTGGATTGCAGAGTTACAGAAGTTTCCATATCAGTGGTAGATATGCCTGCACACGATAACCGAGGTTGTTGTAAATGCATGCACCTACACCTACATCACTCTCACGTGAAAACCTGACTCATGTGACTTTCTTTTAAATTTTCTTATTCCAAATTTAAATGCACGGTTGGATGGTCTCTGAAGCCTTCTCAAAGCTAATTAAAGAAACTGAAACATGCGTGGTTGTTTGACTTCAAACTGAGGCCACTTTGTTTTTTTAGTTCCTTAAAAGTTGACATTTTGGGGATGAAATGTTTCCACCCACTAACAGTGAAAATCAGAGGGTTGACTGAATGAAACCGTTATTGCCCCCAGAGGAATTTGCTTTGCACAAAGAGCATAAAGAATATCAAAAATATCTACAACCATACATGACAGCACATAATATGACAGAAAAACAAAAGCTCACAGGAGCCAGATTTATATGATGAGCTTCTTGGGACACTGGGTGTGTTGCAGTGGGTCTGCTATGATCTTCTAATTTCATGATGTGTTGGTCTACTACACATTAATTCCCACTGAATTTAAAAACGCTGTCCACGTAAACAAAGCTTGCTCCATAACTGTTTTACCTTGACATCAGATCTGTAGCTATGGTAAAGCACAGTGTGACATGAAGGTAAAGCAGTGAGAATATGCTCACAACAGATACTGATTTTTTTCTAGCTTGGCCTTTTTATGTGGCTAGAACACATTTTTCTGCCGACTCTGTCGACAGCAATACTTTGCTCTACTTTCATGCTGTACTGCTGTCTACAGTAGGTAAATATGTAATACAACCCCACTTCAAAAAACCTGAACTGTCCCTTTAAAGGAAGAAGACGTCCTCTGACGGGGAAAGAGAAATCCCCATCAAGTGTGTGTGTGTGTGTGTGTGTGTGTGTGTGTGTGTGTGTGTGTGTGTGTGTGTGTGTGGCTGATATTTGTCCTGCTGTAACCAAAACAGAAGGCCTCAGCATGTTACCCCACAACTGAAAACTGAGCCAGTGTTTGGGTTGCTACAATGACATCATTTGTTTCACCCTCACCTCCTCTACATTCCAGCCCCATTCTCCATCCACGGCCGGGTATCGCTCCTCTTCCGAGTGTGTAGGTGTAACTACAGAGGCCGAGGATGTATTGGCAGAAATGCAATATAATATTCATAAGTATGTTTTCATTAGTGAATAATCACCTGTTCAGTCATTATGTTTTGTTACCTTGAAATGAGTCGTTCTCTTTCACCTTCCTCCCCGTTTCTACAGTAGCCCTGATAGACAAAGCGAACACTTGTGATAGGGCCTTTTATGTTTTTAATAATTTTCACAGCCACCTTAGTTTCCCCTACATGCTTGAAGGCGAGCAGTATTCAGTTGGATGCAATCCACAGCCACACTGCTAGGTCCATCTACATCCTGCACACACCTATAAGAAGACTATGAGGTCTGGGGTGTCGTTTAGCTCAGTCAGTAGAGCATCTGCCCCATGTACATCGGTCCTTGCCGCGGTGGCCCAGGGTTTGAATCTGACCTGTGGCTCTTTCCCACATTTCATTCCCCATCTCTCTCTCCCCACGTTTCCACTCTTCAGCTGTCTTTGCCAAATAAAATGAAAAGGCCAAAAAAATAATCTTAACTATGGGGTCTGAAGCCATGTGAGTGGCTCTATGAGGCAGCATTGCTGTGAAAAAAATAAAGCCTTTAACCTGATGATGACGCCAGGTGAAAAGCCACCAAAGGTATTGACTGACTTATTTAGTTTTATCTCTCTTTTATTCATCCCTGCATCCCTTGCTCCTATTTGTTCACAGACACACCACCTATACATAAACAGTTTGGTTTCAATATGTCTTCTATACTGTATAATTTTCCTGTTATTCAAAACTTATATCTTATCTCAATACGCCATAATCTCCCATGTCTTTGGTGTCTTCATTTGTTTATCACCCCCCTCCCTCTCTTTTCTCACCTGCATTTCACAAATTAGCTCCCGCTGTTGTTGTGATAATTTTCCACTAAAGAGGCACCACAGGAGAGAGACAGTGGAGGGCAAACCTCTCTCTGTCATCAGGTGCCTCTGAGCTGTGGAAAAGCCTGATCTGGCAGCAGACACAAAGCTACCTGTTAACATGTAAAGGTAAAGCAATCTGAGTGGCCTGGAGTAGCCCAAAGCTCAATGTTACCTTATCAGATGTACGTTGTAATGTTAGCAGGGTGCTGATGGGATGATAAAGATGCTTTGTGTCGGGTGTTAGCAACCAGATAAAATGAAAAGAAGCTGCTGCTATTGGTATTCACATTCAAAACTGCAGCTGACAGCTGACCACTCTCCCCTTTATCTTAAATATTTAAATACATTTGAAACGACAATATCTTTATGGATTTATTAGCTTTGCTCGCCAGTCGTTTGCATTGATATGTCTGCTAACCTCTTTTTTATAAACAGACATTATTATGATAATTAAGACATTTATGTATTTCAAGAGTGTAAGATAGATATGTTTGCTAAAATAAAAAATAATATTGTGTTTTTTATGGTGATGTTTAGTTCAGTTATTTGAGAACAATGTGCATGTACCAGATCACTGTGAGCAATGAAACGAAACAGATGAAAAAACAACAAAAGTTTTCATTGTGTGGATCAATAAAGGCTTCTCATCACTTGATCCACTCTGTAATGATCTTGAACCCTGCCTGTACACGGCCATAGAGGAGTAAAAGACTACACAATGACACTAATGACAGTACTTAGCCAAAATGTGTGGCTAATGTGTGGTTTTATGCCTTGTAATTTAATAAATTGAGGTAAGAACCCACATTTCCCTGTCCTGGAGATTCAGAAAAATCTAACACTTGTGCTGACTCGTGGGATAACACCACCTGAGAGACAGGAGCGTTGACAGAATAGAATAGAGAGAAGATGATAATAGAAATTGAGAAAACAAACCCATTGTTGTGTACAGAGGAGGAAATCTGAGCAGTCTGATGGACGTGTTTATTAGGAGGGAGAGAAGGTGTCAGGCTTCTGAAGAGCAAACAGCATTACCTCATCCGTTTCACCTCAAACAGAGTTGGACAGATGGACCCGGTGTGTGTGTGTGTGTGTGTGTGTGTGTGTGTGTGTGTGTGTGTGTGTGTGTGCGTGTGTGCGTGTGTGTGTGTATGTATGCGTGTGTGTGTGTGTGTACTATGCTACTATGCCCTGCTCAGTCTCTGACAGCCAACCAAATCCCTGTTATGATAAGTCCAATCAACACAGTGTGGAGGAATGTGCATCTGCAGCACATCATGTCTGTTCACACATGGCTTCATGCAACACTGGGAAAGATGGCAAGGTTATGAACAATATTTAGTAGTGAGTAAGAGTAATAATTTTGGAGGTTAAGTATGATATTCAAACGTGAGCATGAATGCACCACAGATCGGTGTGCTACAAGTATATAATGTCGAACCCTATGAGGTAGACGTGTTCAGTCAGCCAATAGAAACATTATTCTGGCTTGTCATCACCATTTTAGCACATTATCCCACTGCTGTTCTACAAATCCTAGAATCGTCCTCATGTTTCACTCTGATCAATATTTACCTGATCTGCATTAGAAAGCTTTCAAGAGTATTTTTTATAAAAATATACAAGGGCAGAATAAACTCTGTCCAATACAGACACAAGTGATGGAATAAAGTCTGGTATTTTCCAGATTTCTTGGAAAATCACTGACTTACTGCCCACAGACACTCCAGTCATTGTTGCCATTGTTAATATTGTTTCGGTGCCCTGGTTTGTTTAACTCTGGTGGTGTTTAGTAGCTCAGTTGAAAGTGCGCGGCCTAGGTGATTTCCACTATATGGACCACACCTTTCGGGTCTAGAAACTCTCTCTCTCTTCTGTGTCCATCTCACTATATGTTACACTGCAGATACGCACTTGCTACTGATGTTACTGGCAAAAACACCTCATCTTATAATTAGTTATGATTAGGTTTTGCCATTATTTGATTTGTTAAACAATGAATTACTTTAATTTTCGCCTTCAGTGGGCGGCCCTTAGAGCCAGGTCGTGACAATATTACCAAGAGAAAACTTCGCCACTTTCCTCTCTTCGTGATCAGAGCCTCTAGGGTTCTCATGTTATCCCCAGGGAGGCTGGTTCTTGGCTTTCACAACAATGAGCTCATCGCTGAGTTCCCTAAGTAAAGGAAATCCACCGCTCTGCACTCGGCCGCCATTTCAAACCAGCGTGTGGAGCTCTAAGATAATTAAGCTATGATTAATCCAGTGTAAGTGGATTGCTGCTGACCCACATCACAGGGTGACATAATGAATCATGTTTAATAAATCATGAGCCCAACAACATGAATGCTTTAGTAATGAGTTTTTTAACAAGCTGAACTGAGACGCTGCTTTGTGTCCTCTCAAGAAAGTGAGTGTGCTTATATAATTTAATAAGTGGTGATACTAATTAATAATTGTGCAGTTATATTCTCCATATGTGAATCATCTTCTGTGAATCATCCTACAATATATAAAAATATCATAAATGCCAAGTCATGTTCTCTTCACCTCTCTCGTCCTAATGATATGACATAACAGCGTAATGTGATGCAGCCTGGGAAGATTAGACCTCACATGACATTACATAGAATTATGCTATATCATGCAATAGGTTTGCAATGTCATGTGAGGTCACACAATGCAAAGTCATGTGTAGTCACGTACCTCAGTGTGCTTCTGCAGCACACGGGGTTAAAGAATAATATATTATCATAGAAAGAGGTCGAGACATGTCTAATCATATTCACTGCTTTAAACACAGGGCTCCACCTGTCCTGGCACCTAGGAATCATATTTATAATCTATTTTCAGTTTCATCCAAATTAGATTTGACTGTTTAAGATACAAAATTAACTTCTAATCATCTTGAAAAGAAATATTTTGCTGAGTTTATCTACATATTGCAACATAAACATGACCTGGTGATGACCTTTAAATACATTAGGGTTCATATAATTTGTGTCTCCAAGACTATTTACAGTAGATATATGAATTAAAATCACACACATAATCACCAAAGAGGCTTCTGTGGTTATTTTGCCACATCCTGGTGCTCGTTGCACAAAATTTTAGGTTAGGTCACATTAGGTTATACGATGTGTAAATTTGACAATGATTAGAGGAATCGTATGATGCACTGAGAAAGGTAGACTAGCAAGCTTTATATACACGTTTGGGATTTGGGGTCTATAGGTGTGATTGGCAGTGGCGGTTGAGATGTCGAGAGATTAATTAAATCAGTGCAAATTAATACAGAAATCACATAATAGAAATGCTACTACCAGCAAATCAGATACAACTCTGAAGACTGTTTTATAAAATAATTTTTTTTATTTCTAGAAACTTTCTTGATCACGTTGAACTTGAAATTACTTTTCTGCACATGCTGGCACAAGAATACACATCACACATTAAACTGACAGATGCCATGTCACTGGAACGGTGGGCATGGATGGATGGGCGGATGTTGGGGGGGTATGATACCTTGCTCAAGGGCACCTCAGCTTGGCAATCTTTTTTTGAGCAGCAAGAGTGGGGTGTTTTTTTGTGACGTGTAACTGATGCTGCTGTCAATTGTGTCCTTTCACCTGGTCTCCACCTCTCCACCTTTATCTTGGCAGCACGTCCCTTCTGTATGTCTGCCATGATATGATGGCACAGACACCCAGCTCAGGTTGCACGATCTTATCAAGTGATTAACAAATCTTGCATGGTCATGTGTGCTGCCTAACAACAGAGTACACTGTTTGTTTTGACTGTGTCCACTGAAACTGGGCCACAGGATAGTCTGTCACTGTGTGTGTGTGTGTGTGTGTGTGTGTGTGTGTGTGTGTGTGTGTGTGTGTGTGTGTGTGTGTGTGTGTGTGTGTGTGTGTGTGTGTGTGAGTGACTGTGACTGAAAGCATGCTTGAGAGGTAATGTCTTTTACAGTGTGTGTATCTGAGAGTGATAGAGAAAGTCAAAAGAGGAAGTACATCGTATTTCAATGTAGAGGCAGCAATGCTGCATTTTATTTTGTTTAATTAGGTTTAGTCAATATTTTACCCCCCACATTACATCATCGATACTCAAAATGTAAATAGCCTGAACGTCCCGTGTTGCCCTGGAGAGGCTGGCTGATCACAGTTATGTGTCTCAGTTGTGTCTGTTGCCGCCGAAAAGCACAATCAGGCACGTCTCACCTGTCCAGACTAGACTCACCTGTTCAACACAGGTGAGTCATCCTTAGTGAAAGCTAAGAGAGGTTTATTGAAATATGCTTAGTCATAGTTGATCTCACTTTTTTGTTCTTATTATAATCCAATTGTGATCTCTTTGTTTGTGTGTATTGGATTTTACAGTGTGTATGGATAAAGCCAGATGACTGCAGATCATAATGAACTCAAAGTACCTCTGGTAAATATTTTTACTTTTTATACACTAGAGGTCAACCTAGTTAATAACACTCATTAATATACAATGATAATACTAACGGACACATACATATGTCTCCAAACTGTTGTGTCCAGCTTAGTATATGAGCACTGGAGGCACTTCACACATGTGTAAATTACATATTAAACCCTAAAACTATTGGGGTGTTATAAATTGTGCTGATAATGTACATGTGTTAAACTCTTAGTTGTCTAAATATATTCTAAATCCGCAAAGTAACTTAAGTATCAATCAAATAAATATAGTGGAGTAAAAATGCAAAATGTACTTGAGTAAACATATTAAGTTACATTCCACCACTGCTAACTAATTTCAAAGGAGTGTATATATATATATATATATATATATATATATATATATATATATATATATATATATATATATATATATATATATATATATATATATTGTACTTGTAACAGAGGAGGACTTGTCTGTGAGTATTTGCAGAATTTGTGTGTGTGTACCTTTAAGAGTTTGGCGGCAGGATCTGGCCTCATCACCGCTGGGTTACCAGGTCAGCTTCGTACGCTGGCCGCTGCTGCCCTCTCGCGGACAAACAAGGAACTATATTTCCTGTAAAACCGTCCTTAATAACGACCAGTTTGGATTATCCACGTTGTTGTTAACTAAAATAAAGTTAAACAGTAATCTCACAAACATTTCTAGCTGTATTAGTAAAATGTCGTAGATCTACTTTTGTAGTTTAAAAGTAGCGCTGTGTCTTTAAAACCACCGAGCGGGGTCTGAATTTGGCAGGAAGTTAGCCGCGGCTAACAGGAAGCTGTATAATGAGGACACACTGAGGTGCAGGAATTGGCAAAGAGCTGCGAGTCCAAACATTGCTGTTTACTCTTGTTACGTTCCCCTCCAGGACAGGTAATATAAACAAGGTGGCAACCGAACGCGCGTGGACGTTTCCGTGGTTGTTTGGCTGTTTGTCGGCCGTGTCGGTTGCGTGTTTCCATCGTGGGGGGGTCCGGCGCCTTTAGCAGACATGGCTCAGCGTGCTTACATTACAACACACCGATCAATAACTGACCAGTAACTGCTCATTGATCAGTAACTGATCACTGATCAATAACTGCTCACTGATCAATAACTGCTCTGTGATCAATAACTGCTTACTGATGGATATATTTAACTCAGTCCGCTGTTGTTGCTGCTGTGGCTCGGCTGAACTTAAACCTGCTCCCTCCTGTAGTTGTAATACGCTTACAGAAGCTTTGAACACGCATGAAGGATTTATTCATGTGTTCTTCATACATCACCTGTCTGTAACCTCACCTGTAATTACCTGTAACTCTGACCAGTCCACGTGGATTGCAACATATTGTTGGTTAATTACGGATTATTGTCATAATTTTTGTTCAACAAGTGAAAATAGATGCCATATGACATTTCTCATGCTTAAACCAACATTTCTTAGTTTGTTTAGTAGAGTTAGTCATCAGATTTAAAGTTTATGTTCATGCATGTTTTGTGCCTTACCATAAAATGCTCTGATTGGAGTATAAATAATGCAAAACAATCATTTACTGTGTTTAAAAATTCTCTTTCTTCTTTCTCGCTGAAATCTTGCAGTATGCAAATATAGTTTATCTTAAAGCTGAAAGTGTACGTGTGCTGGAGGCTTCAGGTTTCCACATCAGACGTGATGTCACAAAGCCATGCCTGGACTGTGGCGTTCTGATGTACAGTGAAGCTTAAACATCAAATAAAGCAGCAATAAGAAACAGATTTTAGAGTGGATGGACACTTTGTAATTGTAATCTGTTCATATTAAGTAACGAAACCAAATTTTTACTCTTCATCACCACAGGAGGAGTACGCCGTCAGGCACCTTGTGTATGAAGACAAGTCAGAGTCAGCTATGGTGAGTAAGATGGAGAAAAGTCTGTTTGGTGCTTCATTTGTAGTATTTCATTTTCTTCGGTTTTATGTAAACTTTGATGTCCTGACGCTCCTCCTGTCTGTTCCAGTCTTCAGCCGTGGATCTCAAGACCAAGGAGGAGAAAGATGCAGAGCTGGACAGACGAATTGAAGCTCTGCGGAAGAAGAATGAAGCTCTGGTCAAGAGGTACCAGGTACGGAGTATTTCTGCACACACACAATGTCTCTCTGGATCAACCCATCACCTTAGGAATACTACAGCAGGTTTATGAACAGATAACAGTGAGACTTCTTCTTCATGAAGAAACGCATGTTATGTCTTTAGATGTCAGTCACTATGATCAGTTTTTAGCACCACAGCAAACCTGATTGACACTTATCAGAAAGCTGTCACTCATCTGCCTGACATTATATCATGTCTGTGGTTTCAATTAAGCAAAGTAGTACGTCCACCATTTTACGAAATAAAGTTTTAACATGCCCCCATTACATATTGCATATGAAATGTATAAAAAATGTGTCCATCAGCAGCACACTCAAATCTCTGAGTGTCACTTTCCTAATGTGAAGTTAAGATTTTGAATTTGTCTCACAGCTTTAATCTCACTGTGACTGAATCTTGACAGGAAATAGAGGAAGACAAGAAGAAGGCAGAGCAGGAGGGCATTGCCGTGACAACGCCCAGGAAGCCCCGCCCCCACGAGCCGGAGACGGACAGAAGGAAGACCGAGAAAGAAAACCTGACCGTCACAGTCGACCTTTCTAAACAGACTGGGGTGAGACACGAGGTCCTAAAAACGTGAATATCCGTTATAGGAGAACTGTGACATCATTTATCTGTTCTATGATGATCCGCAGCTCATAAACCCTGACGCATTCTACCCATCATGCCTCTGCACGCCTCCTGTGCCCACTCTTGTGTGAGGCTGGCAGCTGCATGTGGGTTAAAGATATTTCTTTAGTGATAGACATAAAATCCTACAAACATCATGCGTTATATAAAAGAATATGAGAAGCACATCAGCCTACTTTATCACGTTGATAGGAAAAACCCTGTAAATTCAGTTTAGCCATAAATCAGGCCCGCTGAATGATTCCCCACGTTACTTATAATGGCCTAATATAACCAGAAATCTAAGCTGGATTACACAGGATTATATGAGCTGAGAGTTTTCATCTGTTTTCTGTTTGTGTTTCTGTACTGCTTATCCAGCCATGTAGCTCGTCTTCTGCTCTGCACTGATTTGATTTGGCAGACATTTCTGGCAGCTGTCTTAAAACAGAGCTGAGATGATTGTACCTGTTACAGCATCAGTTTCTGTCTGCACGTTCAAGTACACGACCATCCTGGAAAATGAGCTCTGTAATCTGTTTATCCAGTACATGTGTGTACTATGAGGTATACGTCACCAGAACCATCTGAACACATCCTGCATCATGTCGTTAGCTACAGTCTAATCAGTTTTCTTAAAAGTGCAGCTGCAGAGTGTTTTGAGGTTGGCTTCATATAAAACGTATTATTGACATGTCACCTTTTAAAAGTTGTTTTTTTGCTAAATAACACATTTAGAAGTTGCAGTGACAGTTGTGTAGCGCAGGTATACAGAGTATATCTACTTATTTTTTAGTCCTTCATTTGGTACATCCACTTCTAAATCTTCTATGCAGCATTCAGCAGTGTCTGAACTTTTGTCTTCTAGGATGGTGATGACATAGTTCAGTTTAAATAATAATGATACTAAGGGGTACTTCACTCAAAATGCAGACTTATGGAGCTGTCTCATTTGTCTGTGGGCCAGTTAATCTAGTGTTAATGTCATAAGCTGAACTTTAGGCTGAAGTTAAAGCCCAGGGGTACTGCAGGTTCAGGTGATAATTTTCTGGAGGTTCAGCATTGCGAGTACATTCTGGGTTTCTGCTGAAACCGTTGTTAATATTACATATAGATAATAGACGCTTTAAATAACTGATGGCAGTCGGAATATCCATAGCATGTTTCTAATGAGCCACCTGTGGCGACAGCAGGACAGAGTGAAGTCGGTATTAATCAGGTCCCAGAGGTGGAACGGTGCAGTCGGCTCCTGCTGAGGTGAAGATTGCCTCTAAAATGGCCACTGATGACTGTAGACCCCTGATGTTCAACCTGCAGAGGTTTCAAGACAAAGAAGGACCTGAAGGGCACCCAGGTGTCATCTGCTCCATGTGTACCTGTCTGAATGGATGTGGATCAGAGTCAGATTTAGTTAATTAGTCTGTTAAATCTCTTCTAAAGCTCAACAACAGGCTACAGAAGCTCCTTGAGAAACTGATGAACAGGCGCTGCCTCCCCCGTCTCCCCCTCTCATCACCTCCCAGCATCATGAGTTCATGTTGTAGTTTTGCATAATCCATAGCACTGATTAGTCTTTTGTACTTTTTGTATAGCATCAATTCTTCAGGTTGAGTAGATGAGCCCTGTTTAAATTAAAAGTACTGAGGTTAAACTCAGGACAGGAATTTCATTTTTCACGTTAGCTGCTGGATTTTCCCAACCCATAAACCTAGAATACTTTTTATTATTTCATATGTTCATCCTAATCAGCTTCTGTCCAAGTAAGGACTTTTATAATGACTGCTAAAGTTCCTGATCATTGTGTTGACACCCTCTCTCCACATGCCTTGCCTTTCCGGAGATCCTTACTGTGAATGCTGTGTGTTTCCTGCAGGATAAGAGAGTTGTGAACGACTGGAAGCCCGGTGTGCCTCGTGGCCGGAAGACATCAGAGGAGGGTGACGGCCATGGAGGACCAAGCGACAGCCACAGCCCCCCCAGGAGGATGGGATCGGGACGATTGGGTCGGGGAGGTCAGAGAGGAGCCCGTCAGGAAAGGAGAGAATGGGAGCCCAGGACACCCAGAGATGGAGAACCTGGGGAGTCAGGAGGACAGGGACGAAGAGGAGGAAGGAGAGGAAGAGGAGGAGAAGGGAGAGGAAGAGGAGGAGGAGAAGGGGGAGGAGGGGAAGGTGGAAGAGCAGGGGGAGAAGGTGGAAGAGGAGGAGGAGGAGGAGGAGGAGGAGAAGGGGGGACACCAGGTGGCATAGACAGGAAGTCCAAGGTGAGTGCAGATCAGTTTCTGTACTGAGCTACAAAACTTTGAACTGTTATGTGTTTTTTTCTTCGGGGCAGAGGCAAATTTCTGGGAGAAAATATGACAACGTTTTAAAATCCTGTCTGTTTTAATGCATGGCTGTTTTCAGTCATCCTGTATTTGTAAAAATAATGAATTGTAATCTTTCACTAATGACGCAGCCATATGTTGTTTTTTGTACAGGAATGGGAGGAGAAGAGGCGGCAGAACATTGAGAAGATGAATGAAGAGATGGAGAGAATAGCCGAGTATGAGAGAGGACAGCGGGTATGTCTTCTTTATAGCGTTTGTACTGCTTTGGATTTGTCACCTAAACCAACAAAGTCTCCCATCAATCTGTCAGACTCATGTTTGTTGATCAGGTGTCTTATTTTCTTCATCAAATTAAAACAGAGCAGCTTATATTTCCAAGTGTTGTGTTAGTTTGTCTCTGATTTCTGTCCATCTATGCCGTCTTCTTCTAGAATAAGAGTTTAGTTGGGCTTAAATCAAAGAACGATGTGCTCTAACAGTGTTACATTTCTTCATTGTAGCCGGATGGAGACAAACCGATCCGTAATTTCCTGGATGACCCGAGACGTTCAGGACCAGCACCAGACATCGACCGCAAAGAGGGCAGCAGGAGACATGTAAGAAACTGGGGAGGGCTGGACTTTGACAATGTGAAGACGGGAGCAGAACTGGAAAAAGAATGGACTGTGAGTAAAACCACCTGTGTGCCTAACATGGCTATCAACAACCAAACCATTCCTGAGTTATGTTCTTCCTGCTACAGCATTATCCATTTGCTTTGTGACACCTCTTGTCGCTGTAGAGTCGAAGGCCTGGTCCGAAAGGCTCTGTAGATATGACCATGTCTATGACCGGTCGGGAGAGAGCAGAGTACCTGCGCTGGAAGAAGGAGCGTGAGCAGATTGACGAGGAGAGACTAGCACGCCATCGCAATGCCACAGGCCAGTGGAGACGAGAATGGGACGCGCAGAAGACAGACAACATGTGAGTACAAGGAAATAATTTGACGAGATGTCTGACTACATTTCTCTGATCTAACCAACGATTGTCATTATCAATTAATCTTTTTCTGAATTCACTGAAAGAAAGAAAACATAGAAAATTATCCAATTTAAGAAGCTTTAACCAGCAAATGTTTAAAATGATTAAGTCATTACTCGTTATTGCTGCTCTACTTTTGATTGTAATAACATTAAAAAGTCTTATTGATATAAATAGAGCAGTAAACACGTTTATCACATTTAACTTTTGACTTGTCATCCTCTGAGGTTTTTACACTTTGTTCGTGCAGCATGTCAGTTTCAAGTCTATCAAAATGGATTCAAGACATGCAGGAATAATGCCAGTAAACTAAACTGCTGCTCAGCAATAAACCAGTGAGCTCAAACGTAAAATTTCCACTGAGGTCCTCATACTCAAAACAGAGGACGTGTGAGGATCTGAGCTGTTTGTCGTCATCTTTACTCCAGCTGACAGGCACTCAGAGTGGTGTGACAAGAAGGACTAACGACCAAGAAGGTCTGTCTAACCCTGAGGCTTTTTCACAGGTTCAAGGAGGACCCATATGTAGCAGCAGAGGGCATCACACCCGAGCAGGGCAGCAGGAGAGGCAAGTACACACACACACACACACACTGTTGCTGTGGTTACACGACAGCTGACAGAACTGTGCCAGCAGCAGGAACCTCAGTCCACCTCTGTCCCGTCAACATGTCATCACGCACACACATCCTAAACACCAAACACACATCATAGGACACAACACCATCTCCCTCCTTCAGCGAATTAAGCTCGTTATGTAAATTAGAGTTGATTAAGCTCGTTATGTAAATGCTCGTAGTATTTCCCCGGGGTCCAAATCGTCCTATTAAGCCACGTTCACGCTGAGGACGAGAGAGCTTCAGAAGGACTCCAGTTTTCTTTTATTGGTGCTAACAGACTCTTTCAGTGAAGTGCAGGTCGATAAACAGAGCTCACCATTAAACCTCTAAATTCAGAATATTTCAGAAGGATGCACAGCAACAACGCCTGTTATATAATTTAAATCTAATTAAAATAGAAGAGAATATTAGTATGCATTACATGAGCTTTGTTTTGAAAACTCATTCACAAAAGATCAAGTTTAATTTCAGTCACTCTGCCTTCTAAACTGACATCTGACCCTGACAACCTGACTCAATTTAATGCATCAAGACATGTTGGTAATCATCCGGATGAAAAAATGATTTACTGTGGGACTGTACTAATCCCAGGACATGGCAGAGCAGCAAACCGAGCCTCATGTTTGAGTCTAATGCCGCCGTTTGTTCTTCCTGGTTGGTGCATGTTCAATATTTTCAGATTTCATAACACCAGGTGTCAGTTCGATGTAATTAAAATTTAAAATATAATAAATAAAAAATGTCTGTAGAGTGGAACTCTGACTTCTACTTGTCTGAAGAGAAAGAAGTGGATTAAAGTGTGAACGATTTTAATAAATTAATTGGAAAATCAACATTTGAGAGAAATAAAAAGGATGAAGTGGATGATGTCCAAAGATGAGGTTTATTTAACAAAACAAGAAGTGGTTTGATCGATTTCAGCAGCTTTGACCTCACAACACATTCCTCATCTCAGTATCCGCATATCTACCTCTCATGCATTTTCCTCACTAGTGTTAATAAGTGTTGATTTCGTAGCATGATTAATGATGTTTGTGTGGACATGCTGTAATGTGGTAATGTGTCTCCTCTGCAGCCCGGGGGCGTAACTCTCGTGCAGAGCCTCGGGGCAGGGCCTCAGGTTAGACCACAGCATGGGACTGAGATTAAACTGTGTGTGTTTTAGTTTTTTTGTTTGTTCAGTTTGTGTCTGTGTGAAGCACAACAGCTGCTCCCAAAACCAAACTCACCCCTCACTCACAGACCTGTGCCAACCAGATCCCATTGATAAAACTAGTAGTTTCTTAATTTACCTCAATAATTGTAATTTAAAAAAAAACGTCTGTCTGAGTCTTTCCAGGGTCTCTCTGACAGTCACCAGTGCTGATTTGTTGAAATAAATCTTTAATTCACTGACGTAGATGAGACATTTTTCAGTTGCTCTCTCACTTGAATGTGGCTCTGTGAATGACACAGGAAGGGACTGTGATGATGCTCAGGACACCATGACTCCAGTCTGTCTTTACGTCACAAATGTGCTTGCTCTTCACATTACCCTATGCACTGTGTCCTTTAAAATCAGCCGTACAGACGGTGCACAGTGAATCTTGACCTAAAACCAGTCCAGTCCTTCTCGCGGTTTTGCTTTGGAACTGGGTGAGCATCTGTAAGGATTTGCTAATCTTTCCCTGAGGCTGGCAACACTTTAAAGCTTCTGACTGCGCACACAGCAGCCTCAGGGTGTCAAACAGTGCATGCAAATAGTTCTTGGTGTTTGACGCCTTCTCTGAGTGTGGGAGATGTGATGAGGTCGCAGTCGTCAGTCAGATCTTCTGGACTGGACTGTGAGAAGGTTCAAACAAAAGCTGAGAATTATTTCTAACTGCAGTTCAGTTCTTTTATTCTTGGTGTCTCTAACTGGAGAGTATATTACAGATTATGCTATTACACATGCCCCACATTAAAGCCTGCGCTCGCTTTGGCTGTGTGTGTGTATGTGTGTGTGTCTGATTTCTAATTTCTGGAATGACTTGAGTGTCCTCTTCACAGCCCCGAGCTGCTCCGTTCAATCTCTTTGTCATCATCCTCTGTTATTTCTTTTCTCCTGACTGATCCCTTCATTTCTTTTGTACTTGTATCTTTCTCTCTCTGACCTTTTTATCACATCCTCTCCTTCTCTCCCCCCCTTCCAACTCTTATCTTCCTCCTCTCTCTCTCTCTCTCTCTACATCCTCTCCCCTGTTGCAGCTTTCAGTCTCTGACCTTCTCTCTCTCCTTACTTCCTCCATCCTCTGCTCTTCTTCCTTCCATCCCCTCCTCTCACATCTTTCCTTAACTTTGACGGTTTTCGTCTTCCTTCACACCTCAATATCGTCTTGATCCCTCCATGTCTGCTCATCTGTTCTGTCTCTCACTTTGACTGTCTTTTAATTTTCCTGACCTTCCTCTCAATCATTTCTTTTTCTCTGTCACATCTCTTCCAAACTAGCATCTCATTTTATCCTTGTTTTCCTCCAAGTTGAAATTCAGGGGAGAGAAGGGAGAGTCTTTCACTCTGTCACACACTGATTCACCTTGTCTGAAAAGAAACAAGTCAGCTTCGACATCTTAAACCACACGTTGTCACTTGAAGGCAGCATGTTTTTGTTTGAGCGTTTTTATAAATCAAAATCTATTAAAAGATGTTTTCTCTGTCATAATATGAGCCACTCTACAGCTCTTATTAAAATCTGTAAGATCACTTCTCCTTCCCTCTCACTCTGAGTCATCCATCACCACTAATAAACAGGCTTTTGACCTTGTCCCAGAGTTCAAATGAACACTGTCAAACAGCTCTCGAGTCTGATGTTATGTAAGACGTCCATTGCCAGACTGCAGCTGCAGAAAGGGGAGAAACAGACGAAGGAATAAATTAGACTGTTTTTATTAAATGCCCATTTAAATGTCTTAACTTTATTAGAGAACTTGGTTTGTTTGACTTTAACCGAGGTAGTTTTATAACTGTAAGTCTTGATTTGACAATGTTATGCGTCACCTGCTGCGAGGTAACTGATCTTGTTCATTTGACGACTCGTCTATCTCCTCCACCCCTCCCCTCTCTGAGGCACCTTTTAGATCAAGTTTTACAAAATAACATGGCTCACTTTCACCATCAATATTTCCTCCAGATGACAGCAAGCGTCCTCCTAAAGCTCCGACATTTGGCGACTTCCTGTCCCAGGGCAGGACCCAGGGGCCCAGAGGAGACCGGGGCAGAGGGAGGGGCCGAGGACAGAAACCGAGCTACAGGTAACTCTGAGGATTACAGTCTGCTACCATGCGTCAAAAGATTGTCTGTTCATGTTTAACTGAGTCTACTGGAGAACTTAATGACATTAAACCTCACCTTAACGTATCTTTTCTTTGACAGCATGCACGACAACCGCTGGGAAGGAGAGAAAGAAGAGGACAAAGAAAAGGAGGACAAGACAAAGAGAGAGGAGAAGCCTAAAAAGAAGAAGGAGGAAGAAAAGGCCAAACCTCCGACATCACAGAAGGTAAAAGGGGCTTCATCAGGAATAATAATGCAAGCGACCTTACTAGTAATGTAGAGACGGTGGTGGAAACCTCACTGCCTGAAAGAAGCCAAAAATGTAGTTATTGCAGATTTTAGATCTTTTACTCTTTTTCACTTACCTCCTCAGTAACCCCCTCTCTCCATCTTTTCTCAGGTGGAGGAGAATAATGAAGGAGAGGATGATGAGGAGGAATGGGAGGATGCCAGTGATGAGGATGATGAGGATATGGAGGAAGGGAGCGACTCAGAACAAGACTCCAGGGGCGATGAAAAGAAAGATAAAGGGAAAGAGAAACCTGCCAAGAGCAAAAGCAGCTCTACATCTCCTGCAGCTCGTTCTCGACCGACATCGGCAGGAAGCCCCAAAGAGCAGCGGACTCCCAGGCCAAAGGTCCACATTCCTCCACCGGCAGCAGTGCAGGAGTCACCGGAAGGAGGCAAGCCCCTCAGCCCCTTCTCCCCACTGTACAGCCACCAGCCTGTATCAGACTGGGGGGAGGAGATGGAGATGCAGTCACCCCGAAGCAGCATGGGAGGCGAGAGCCCTCTGAAACCTCCCAGCGTGGAGTCCAGCCCACCCCAGAAACGGGAGCAGGAGGTGGAGGCAGAGAGCCAAGCTGCCGGCTCCAGTGAAGCAGCTGAGCCACAGAGAGTAGAGGATACAGGTAGGAATACTTACTCAGGTGTCACTGTTTCAAAATGTTTACTATACTGTGAAGGGATCCGTGTCATCCGTCCTCTGTCACTCTGATGTTTCTCTTCAGTTTGTCAGGATAGAAGTTTGTTTGCAGAAGAGAAATGCCGTAGTTCTCTCGTTCTCCTCTTGATTTCTGTCTCCTGTGTTTTCTGTTTGACCTTGTATCTTAACTCATCTTTTTTCTTTTCCTGCCTCCTCACTCCTTTCTTCCTCCTCTTCCTTTATCCTCCTTTACCACCTCTCTGTCTTCCATGCTCAGTCACAGACATTTCCTCTGCTCCTGAAGCCCAACAGACTGTGATAGTGTCAGAACCTGAACCTGAACCTGAACCTGAACTGCCATCTGACCCCACCCCGCCTGAGGTGTCTGACTCCGCCCCCTCTGAGGTTACTGATGCTGCTGACCAGAGTACACCTGCGCCGACACAAGGTAATAGAAACCTCAAAAATCAAACAAGACTGGACTTCACAAAATGTTTCTAATGACTTTCAGCTCAGTGTTCACTCTCACCGCTCGTCTAGAGAAAAACGGAATACAGCAGCTGCATAACAACAAGAAGAGAGACGAGCGTTTAGCAGCTAAAAAGATGTTTCCCTCAGGAGTTGGTAGAGAGTGACCACTGGACTGAAATTCATCAATCGAACACAAACAAACAAATGAATTGTCATGTTGCTCCATAACTGCTGAATGTGGAAATAAGCAACTGTTTGTATATCAACTAACAAAAAATCAATTACTGCAGGTGATGAGCCTAAACCACAGTCTGCTGTGTGAGCAGCCTCACCCCGTGTCTAGACCACAAATCTCGTCAGTGCGATGTTTGTTTGATAACCGCGTTGAGGCTCCGTGCAGCGTCTGTCTGTTTACGTGTGGAGCATCAAAGCAGCTGCCAAACCTTCAGTGCATTGTGCAGTTTTACTTTGATATGTATTCCTGATCTATATTTCCATCGACACTGATGCATTGAGTAACATGGCTGCTTTAGAAACAGGGCTGTGTGTTCCTGTGTCTTTCCTTCCAGCTGCCAGGTAAAAATGAAGTTGACCTGAATAATGGTAGCAGATAAAAATACAGGGGATCACCAGAGTTCATATAATTCATCCTGAGGGGGACATGAATGTGTGTACCGAACTTTATGTTGTTTCATGTCAGTACATTGAGACACTGTAATGTCGACATTTTCTCTTTGACCACAGACAAACAGGACTCCTCCTCCCCTGCAGCCATCCTGGAGGCTGACCAGAGTTCCTCTGAACCAGCAGGAGGGGAAGACGATGACGCAGCGCCCGCTGGGACCGACGATGCTCCGAAAGCAGAGACAGCCGAGTCCTCAGAGCAGACGTCCTCAGGTGCGGTCCATATCAGTGACTGAGACAGCGGTGTACTGAATGCTTCACTGTCACTTTTTTTTATTTTTGTGTTTGTTCGATGTCCTCATCTTTTTTTTTCTTCATTGTGGCTCTCCTGCTCACTCAGAATCTTCTCTTCTTTCTTTCATATGTGTGGGAGCAGTTTTGGTGCCACATAACAAACACAGTATTTCTCTAACCAATCAGGACCACTCTGCCTGCTTGTCCTGCTCCTCCTGTGATGGACTGAACGTACTAACTTCACCTCCTGCCAGTCTTTTGTATTTACTCCCTGTGTGTTGCACACTGTCCCTCTCCTTTGTTCTCCTGTTTTCATCTTCCTCATCCTGTAAAACCTTTTTCCCTTTTTGTCTTCATCCCTTTGCAGCTGCGATAAAAATGCTTGGCCTGCTGCACTGCATGCTGCCTGCTTTACTAAACTTTGGTGTGACGCCTCTCATTGTTGCTCCTTCAGTTTTCCTGATGAGTGTGCTGTAGTTGACAGAGTTGGGAGTTCAGGATGCCACGAAAACATTCTACACACAATAAATGCATAAAATGCTGATGGCTTATTTCAGTACTAACTGGCTTGTATTCATCAGGCGGCTTAGAGGTCGAGATAAGTTCAAAGAGTGATGCATTTTGGTCCTACTCTTAGAATAAAATGTAAATGTAATGCTTAACTCATTCCAGAAACTCCAAAATGCTTGGTGTCCAGCTTTTTTTTGAGGCCTTTGTGCGGGTGTGCTGTCCCTGCAGAAATCCACGGACTCTCATATTATATAAGAGAGAGGTTTATATTTTGGATGACGTCACAGAAAACCCAAAACACGCAGAAAGTCTTTAAATGTTGAAAAGTTTAGAGAAAACGGGTTTTAGTGGGAAAAACACTAAGTAAATAATATAATAATATAAGACACCTGCAGTCATTCTAAGATCCTGACTGCTGTCCTGTTTGAACATTACTGATGTAAAGTTGTTCTTTTTATTCATACCAACCCAGAAAAATCTGTTGTTATTGAGACTGATGCAGCAGATTCAAGCGCTTCCTGAAAATTAAACCACATATCTCCACTTTGTGAACTAAAGCTCCTCATGATGCCATGACTGATCCGTAATCAGCCACCAGTGGGAATAAGAACCATTCATGCTGGTTAGAATAAGTGTTTTTCAGCTATCGGTCCATCCTTTGTGTCTTTGGTTTAGCAAGCCGCAGACTGGAGGAAGCCCGTTCATTAGAGCAACCACTCAGCCTGTGGCTCCGCTGCTTTCACTCTGCTAATGGCTAAAGTTTGTTTGTTTTTGTTTTTTTCTGAAATCATTTCATGATCAACTTGTTTCTAAACTTGACATTGTGTGAAAACTGTTAGATCCATTTGTCTTTATTAAAGAGCTTAAAAACAAATGAGACATGATCATGCAGCATATCGCAGAACTAAAGGAGGGAGGGACCACTTCAGTATGATTCAGTTTGCTGTTGAAAGAATAATGGAAAGGTTTAAACATCTTTTGAATTGTTCCAAATGTTCTGTGGCTCAGCAGCTGACGTGGTTCCTTGTCATGTACAACATATATTTGAACAATTTTCCGACATTTTATAGATCAAACAATTAAGAAAATAATTGATAATGAAAGTTGTAATTTAACAGAGCTGTGCCATCAGCGGCTGCACGGTGAGTAGAACGTGTTAACGTTGAATTCCTCCATTTTGTTTGGAAGGACGGATCGCTGCTGTCTCTTGTTCTTTGGTGTCAAAGACGCGCTGATTGCATTTACACTTCTTCCTGGTGACTCATTTGTGATAAATGGCAGAAATCAGATGAGCTCATGTGTGCATTGTGTGTCCGTGTGCATACACACACACACACACACACATCTGTTGATTGTGTGTGTTGGTGTCAGGGTGGAGATCAGGAAACCAGGGAAATTAGAGGCACAATTAAATTTTTAAAAGGCTTTTGAGAGGAAATGAGCAGCAGCAGCGCACTGGGCAGATGATCGGGCAGACAGGACGGAGACCGTTTGAAGTCTGATTGGATTAAAGCATGTGATGCTTGTGAGACTCCACAGTGGACTGTGGATGGAGATGAATGATGTGAAGTATGAGCAAACACCCCTAAGGTCAGTGTTTTACAGGAGGTTTTATATGTGCTGGACTATTTCTTGGTGTTAGACCAGCTGCCGGGCAACCAGGGACAGATCTCAGGATACTAGTCTAGTCTGGCACATAACACTTAATAAAAGGGATTTTTATTTTTCCCTCATCAGAACCATGTTTCTGAGGTTTAAAATTCTGGCTTTACTTAAAGGTCAGGAATCGTGTTATACATCCGGTACAGCGGCCTGATAATTGGTATTGATTATCAGCCGAAGTGCAGTGATGGCAATAATGATGCTAGAGTCACAATAAGGATTCTCCCCCGGGGCTGCTCGCTCTGGAAATGTGCACACTTATGGTACTGAGATGTACACGCACGCACGCACACGCACGCACACATCTCACCACTTCCTCCTTGTGTTTGCATCAACAGGATGAAGCTGCTGGGAACAAACAGACTCATTTCTGAGGAGGATGGAGAGATGATGGAAGGAGGACGATCATCACACTACTCATCGCTGCAGTGACCATCACACACCCAAATTAAAAAACACTTAAACCATCATGAGGAGCAGAGACTGTGCGTCGCTGCCTTGAACCGGCCTCTTCTCAGCTCTCTCTGAGTCTTGCGGATCGCCTCTGGGCCACTGCCGTGTTTTTATCTCACTCTGTTAAGTAGTCAGGTATGAAAATTTAAGTCAGTCACTGGTTTTGAATTTGGAAAAGCTTCAAAGTGGGTTTTCGAGGTTTTCTACATCTGGAAAATGAACTGAGCCTGATCCCAGTAGAAATGTGTGTAGAGTATAAATCATTTAAACCACGTGCTGAGGAAACATTCACACTGAACCTCACGGAGGTCAGTGACAAGTTTATTTCTCCCCCGAGACTTTATTAGTTGACCCCATGGAGCCTGGCAGCAGAATCAGCTGACTCCTCAGTATTTCAGGCGATAACAATAACACAGGTGCACAGCACTGACTGCTTAAGGGCTGATCCACTGTCCTGCATCTTTTGCCCATTGATGGTGCCCCTAAGCCAAACAGATGCCTGCTCAGCCCTGCCCGCCTCCATTTAGAGAAGCACGCTGTGTGGTCTGGCTTTACATGGAAAGAAATCACAACCCCAAGTCCTAACTGGCCTGAGATCAGTTCATAGAATAATGTCCGCCTGTGTGTCTGCTCAGCTGTCTCAGGGACAGAACGGACGTGTCTCATCTGTGGGTTCAGGCTGTAAAATAACGACTGCCTCTGAAGATCGATCAGACTCGTTTGTCTCAGCGACGGCAGGCTCATTGTCGACCTAACCAACACGCTCACATGCCAACTAGCTCCCAGGGTTCATAGCTGCTGCTCGGTCTGTTAAGAGTTCTTGATTTCTTGGACTTCTCTAAGGTCTAAAGTTTTTTTTTTTAAACGATGCAGCAGAACATCTTCCTCCTTCAAAATATTGCTCTTACATTACCCATAATGCAATCTGACTGCCAACAGTTTGGTCTCAGATGGGTGAGTGTCCTGAAGCATCGAGCAGAGACGAGCAGCAGCACAGAGGTGAACGTCCTGTTTTTACACAGACGGACTCTGACGTGTTTCCCTCTGACATGAACTGTTTGGCCTGTTGTACAGTTAGCGAGTTTACAAGCTCCAGTGTTGTTAACGGAGACGAGGACGAGACTGTTGAGCCACTTTTGGAAACAAATCTACATCACCTGCAAAGCGATACTGGATTCATCTACAAACTGTTTCACTCTGGACTTTAATTGAATGCAGTCTTTTCTAAACTGGACTTTCTTGCAACTTTAAAGCCTCTTGTGAGCGATTGTGGCGCCATCTTCGTGACTTCACCATCACAGTGGCCTCGGCTCTGTCTCCATCATGTAGAGATGGGACTCCAACCCCCCGGCCTGTCCTGCTCTTTTGTTTTATCGTGTGGCTTTTAATGTGTGGTTTTCTAGATTTACTTTAAAATCAGTTTCTTTTCATATCAGACCCACAGAAGCAATTTTATTTTCTGTCACGAGAGAGGAAACTAAAATGATAAGAATGTTTACACGAGCTTCGGTGCAGGTAGATCGATGTTTTAAAAGTGCGATCAGTCATACCGGACAGAGGCAGCTGATTGTTGAGTCTCGTTTCCAGGACGTCAAACACCGGCGCTGTTCTGCTGGGAAACCGTCAGTCCTCTTTGTCCAGAATGACTGACGCCTCCTGAAGTGTCGTTTATTCTGTTTTTCATCAGAGCCAGCTGTGCGTGCTAGAATAACTGACTTCAGTGATCATGTTTCAGATGTAAATCAGAGTGACTCTGTCACCACACACGCTCTCACCTGAATGAACTTCCAGGATCAGGTGTTTTGTTTAAGAACATCTGAACTCCATCAAATACCAATGATGTACTTAGATCAGCCTGTTTGCTGTTTAATCATGTTTAATTCTGCCTTTTATAATCAGAAAGGGTTTAATTTTTTTTTCAGTGACAGACTGTGCTGCCATTTTGTGATTGTGAGGATGTGAATCATCAGTCATACAGAGAGTCTGTCACATCCGTCTGACACGAGTTCCCGTCTGCCCTCAGATGACACACTGCCTCCTGAATGAGTTTATTTTTAAAATCAAGGGTCTCATTCCAAAACGGCTTCAAGGTATGAAAGAAAAACAAACAACTTAACATGAAATCAGTGTTTTTACATTAAATATGTATATTTTTGTTAACAGGTGTGTTTTGAGGAAATGATTTCTCAGAATCTGGTGACACAGATTCACATGAATTATACTTGTGTAATCACGTTAGGGCTGAAGCCTCTTTTGGAATGAAACCCTTCCCTCATACCTCAGCAGACCAAGGGCTTTAGTTTGATTCTTCTTTTGACTTTGTGCTTTGATTTCTGTGATCAGCTCTTTGAATCATGTCAGCTGTGGCGGCTCGCGGATTAATGCGACGCTTTAATGTTTTTGTGTGCCGTGCCGGAGGAATAAAAATGATGCATTTGGGTTGAAAGGAACTGCAATATGTACAGTTTTTAAATGGAACATTCCACAGTCGGGTGTTTGTGTAAGATGTAGCCTGTGGGCTAAGAAAAATATTGTTTTTTTATTTTCTTCTTTTGCAAATGGACGTTTGTTTTTCTGAGCTTGGATGACTGACTGACTGTATTTAAGGCAGTAGATGTTTCCTCTATTTCTACGTCTACCTGTTTGATACGTGAAACTGAGAACTAACAAGGTTTGCCTTTTTTGGAGTGCTGTGTAGCTGTTTTCATAAACTTATCAGCATGAATCCGAAATTGTAGCTTTTTAATGTTGTCAAAGCCATCGATGAAATAAATGTCCCCGTCAGAGAGAAGCCCTGATGTTTGTACAGCTGCACCCACATGAAATGTAAAGCACACGCCAGTTTTTGGTGTTCTCATTTAGCCAATAAATATATTCCTCTGATGCGTTATGACAAATCTTCTTTTCTTCAGCAGGTGTGATAAAAATCATGTTCAGTGTCAGGTTGAGGCTTTTCTCTCCACTGATGCTCTAAGTGTTTTGTGCTGATAATGCTGCTGCTGCAGACGCACAGATTTATGTCCTGCTCAGCCGGCGGTGTGGCGGTATAAAATCATCCTGCCCCGTGCACACACATGCTGTGGTGTTGTGTTTGAATCTTGGCCACGATTTGACCTTGACGGTTGCTGCAGGACGGACAGAAGAGCGGCTCCTGTTCATCCCCATGGAACAGCTCATAATGAAGGTTAGAGCCCCTCAATGCACTGCCTGCTTTATACGGCTGCAGTCTGACTCATCTGTGTAGGAAATCTTTTTTATGCTTTTGATGTCTCTGGGTTTTTTTTTTTTGTATTTTTGCAAACCTGCTCAGCAAACAGCTGATTTCTCAGGCTGTGATCGACAGTGGCTGAACACTGCATCTCTCCCTCTCTGCTGCGGGACGTTTCCCCTCAAACTAGGACCCAATCGCTGGGTGCTGCGTACTTTCTGCCCCTCCTCAACCGGAGCTGCATCAAGTCAGACAGAGAGAGAGCGGCGGCCCCGGAAACGTGGCCGAGTTTCCTTCAAAATAAAAGTCCTCAGAATGTAACCAACTGTGAATTCATCTCAGTCACTCTGGGCTAAAGGGAAGGGGGTCTTAATGGTGGGCAGTCTGAAAGAATGTTTAATTTCTGTGTCACAGACATCTAAAACAACGAGTCTCTGTCTTAGCTGCTTCCTGCAGGTTTATTTACAGTCTATTAAAATATTTAAAATATAAATATAAAACAGTCTAGTGTTGGATAAACACGGCAAAACACCAGCTGGACTCAAATCAGCTTACTGGATTTGATCAAACATTCACAATAAAATGTTTCCATCTTTTAAAACAGTTATCTTGCTCATTTCTGTCCAGCCCTCACATCACTGATGTTTGTTTTTATGAAGCCTGTTGAAAAACCTATTATTATTTCTCTGTACTGCAGTTATAGTTTGCTTTATTTTGAAAAGTCTCACCGGAAGCTGCCTGGGTAACCCTGGCCAGCTTGACAGCGGTCCCATCCAGCTGATGACAACCTCCTGAGTTCAGTTTGCCCGGTGCGCACTGAGGACTCCGCGGGGTCAGGAGCTCTCCAGTCTTGCGGACACGGCACCGGAGGAGGCTGCGGGACCCGAGGTGCTGCTCTGCGGTTTAGACTGCATCCTGAGCCCGCACCGGAGGAGAAAGGAGCCGTGGACCGGAGGAGGGGGACAGCTGGATCTGCTGTCCGGACTCAGATGCACACACAACACTCAGCAGAGGGGAAATCGTTGGCTGAGGTTTTTGCTCTAATACCAAGATGAAAGCAGCCAGCAGGCAAGTCAGCGTGACCGCGGACAAGCTGAACGGGGACATGAAGCGGAGGCCGAGTTATCCCGGAGAGCTGCGGGCCAAGCACACCAACATGTCAACTAAGATTTGGGTGAAAGTGGCGATGGCGATTGTGTATTTCCTCTGCGTGTCCGTGGCTGCGTTCATCCTGGTCATTTACTATGTGTTTTTCTGGGAACCCGACCCGCCGTTCAGCACCAACAGCACCGCGGCACCCAACCGCACCGAGTGCGCGCCGAGGTTTGGATGACTATATAGCACGCACGTACGCACGCACACATCTACACACATGATGTAGGTGACCGCACACACCTGACATGAGGCTGCAGCAGGGATGGATGGGAGAGGACCGCACACAGAGACACATGACCGCAGCCGGAGTTTGGGATGCGGACTGAGGACAGAGGGGGCAAGTGCTGCCGGGATGCATCAGTGTTCCGCATGCAGGATGCAGGTGGGGTGGGTGGAGGTGATGGTTGTTGGGTTTTTTTGCCAGCTTTACCCAAACACCCAGTCCTGAGGGGGTCCGTGTGTTTTTAAGCTTTTTCCTGTCACAGAATCTTAAAGGACGTTTTTAGCTTCCCCTTAAAGCAGAGCAGCCTGGTTCTGGTTTTGCTTCATGTCGCTTCAGTGTTAAAGTCATTCATCCTTTAACTCATGGATGGGTTCTGACACAATGGACCGCTGGGCACAGAAATGTAAAAGGCCTCCAGAAAAGGACACTTTGCAGATGAAGCAGACCTCTTTAGGTGCTGCTGTTGGTTTAAACACTGCAGCTGAACTTTAGATTTAGTTTGAATCTTTCTGCTGCACAAAGCCACACTGACACTCATCTACACAGAAACTGCACAGCAGCACTGCAAGACACAAAAGAAGGTTCTGCTTTTTAAAGATTTCCTCCTGTCAAACTGATTGCAGTTACTTTCCTATTGTTACTCTGTTCTAATGAAATGTAATGTTAAATAAATATTTGCTAGATTGATTGATTGATAATAAATAATCATTAGATGCAGCCCTGAGCCTCAATTTGTAGTGCAGATGTAATATAAATTAAATAAATCAGCAAAATCAAATACTGATTTGATTGGCAGATCCTCAGTATTAAAAGAATCTGATCAGGATCGGGACAGTTGTACTTTAACTGAGCTCTGTAACTACAAACATCCATTGTCCTTCGATAACGTCACCTGGCTCACGATGAGAAATGATCCGACTCGATGCCGCAGAACCAGATGAATCATCTGTTTTATTCTCCACATTATTTTTCCCTGTCACACCGTGAAGTCTGCATTACACCGACAGTCTGCTCAGAGATTCAGGTGTGTTCAGGTAAACTCCACACCGGAAGTTAAAATCTTCAGCCCTAACCAATGTTGACTCAAGTGACATCACTTGAGGATATTTATCAGACTAAAGGCGTCATAAAACTCTCTCACATTAAACTTGAATGCCTGTAAACAGACTTGATGTGTTGGACAGGTGGAGTCCTCATTCAGGTTGTCAAACCAGAAACCTCAGTACTACAGTAGTAAGAAAAATGATAGTCAATGATAATTGTTGTTTCATCTGTGCAGTTTTTTTGTTCCTTTGGTACTTTTAATATTATTAAATCGTCATTTTAAACATGTGGTGAAAGTAATCAGAGTACTGATACTTCTGTCACTTCAGACCGGCCTGGTCCTGTGCCCAGCAGGCTCTCTCAGTAATCCATCCGTGCTTTAGTGCACTTTCTAATGATTGTAACTTATTATTTACACCTCCTCAAGAACATTTGAAACCCAACACAAGGACCACACTGAAGACCCCCCTCACGGACACTTAGAACACCTTGAATACCCTGAGATCCCCAGAAAGTCCTTGAACTCTCTCATGTACTTTATAAAACCTCTAAGAATGCCCACATGATGATCTTTAACAAATGCAACCAACTCTTGAACCCCCAAATAAACCCGTCAGTGTTCTCTTAAGAAACCCACTGCAACCCCAAAGATCCTACTGCACCCCCTTTTAAAAACCCCTTCAAGGACTGCTAATTTCACCTCGAGACCCACTGAGACCCCTGGAGGACGTCACTCTGATCCCCTGCTCTGCACTAATGGAGACTTTTTTTATGATATGCCTTTAGTGGAATGATGGACTTTTCTCTCTTTCTCTCTCTCTACAGCAGGATGCTGTTTGTATTCAGGTATCTAGAGGAACTTAAAGCGATACTGTACTGTAGCAGACGTAGCCTAAATTGTGATCTCCGGTAGCTCGTAGCTGTATGAAATGCAAGGTGATCACTCACTATACTCTCAGTAGTTGCAGCAATTTTACCTTTTTAGAGCAACTTTTGTCTTGCATCGCCTCCCAGAATGAGCATAAATATTTAACGTACCTCTTCTTGATGACACGGTTTGTTCACCTCACGTCCTGTTCATAATTTAGGCTACACTCCCGAAACCTACTAGACTGTTTTATTTACAATGTAGCCTTGAAGAAGTTATTGTTATGATATGATAAACTATGCATTTATTCCAGTGTGGGTGTCGTCTTTCTGGCTGCTGTCAACACACGAAGAAACGCAGTGTGGTGTCACTCTGCACTGAAATAACAGAAGGACATTTCACTGGAAATCAGCTGACTGTTTTTTTAAATTTCACACCTGAAACATTTCTGATTTTATAAAATCACCCTCTGTGACATTTTCTGTACAGATCCGAGCTGTTAGACTTCTTAAATTACACCAGGAAGTAATACACGTATTATATAATATAACACTCGTGTGCGTTCACTCTCTTCAGTGAGACAGCTGCCTGGCCTTCTCCTCAACCCTCCAAATCCACTGACCTTTCCCCATGTTTATCTAATTATTATGCTTCAGAGGAGTGTTTGTGAAATCTTCTCTGATGAGTAAATTTCACATGAAGAAGGAGAACTGCAGTTACCGACATTGATTTTTACTTTTTAGATGCACAACATGCTGGAATGAAATCTTTCAGACTTTTTCAGCGTAGTTTATTGATTCTATTGTCATATTTACTTCATCCAGCATTGTTCAATATTCATTATTTCAGTATTTATTGTTAAGATAGTGTCTTTCAGCTCTGACGGTTTCTACAGTAAAATGGTTTATACATGTGCATCACTGCAAAATGAAGCACAATTAAAATACAAATATACAATCCAACTAAAATATAGTATTATGCACATACAACATGAGGTTGTGACATAGGCTGTATAATGTTTTATGGTGTTTTTGTTATTGTGTCCAAGCTCAACAGAACAGCATCCTGCAGTTTTACAGTTGAACTTTCCCTTTTCTCTCTTTTGAGTGAACAAAACACACTTAACCCTGAGCTGCTGCAGATCAAGACAGAAACTGTACCAGGCAGCCTGCAGGGGAGAACGTGTGAAAAGCATTTGTGCATTTAAATGCTAAATAGATTGTTTATTGCACCAGAACACCTGCTGAGCTGTGATGGAGGGACAGTAACACAAAGAGAGTTTCACTGGGATTCCTGTTGCTCGGTCACATGTCACGTTTTGTTGAAGCTGAGAATCGTTTTTCATTTTCTGCTGACAAACAAACAAACAAACAAACCTCCAACCATCCTGAGCTTGGAGGTTAAGATTAATTTAAATGTTCCACAAAATAAAAACATAAAACAGTTTACACTGAGGAGGTTTTTATAGACCAATAAAAAATCAAACATCACAAGAGAAATTTAAGTAAAAATCTGAGACTGGAAGATGGACAAACTGAAGTCAGATTCATAAAGCACATTCGAAGATGACTGGTGTTGACGAAAGTGCTTTACAAATTTAAAATGTAATAATTAAAACAGAAATGAACATGTGAAAGCTGTGACAGCATTGCTATATTAATAATTAAGGGGACTGACACAGCTCCTCAGTGTGCTCCAGGGAATCTTTGTATAATTTGTAATACCATAAACATTGTCTGTGTTTGTGAGAGAGAGAAAGTCTCTGTGCATCCTTTAATCAATAATTAAATTAGCGGCTGAAGTTGTCAGCAGTGGTTCTTCCTCGCAGGCTGCAGGAGCGCTGACCTGAAGTCGAGCATCATATGACTCAGCAGAGCTCGCCGTCCTGTCCGGACTGCCGCAACAACAAACAACAGACACTCTGCTGCGGTCTGAAACAACCGGAGCTGTTTCCACCTCTCTGCTAGTCATTCACTGTTTCTTCATTTTCTCAGTTTCTGTCTTAAAATGAGCAGGCCAGAGGGAAAGAACGGGGAAATCTGAAGTAATGTGATGCTTCCTAAAACGGGAAACAATCCCACCAGTGATCATTTTATGGTTTATTTGTTTCAAAATATTCAAACTGGATTTTTTCACTCATTCGAGTGATGGGTGGCACGGCTGCTTCCCCTCAGGCAGGTTGGTTCAAAGCCAAAAACTGCAACAGGACAGATTTTCACACATTTCATCAGCAAAGGTTACAAGAGTGACACGCATTTTATCAGCAGTGTCATGTGCAGCTGCACATTCACTCTGTTTGCTTACGTTGTGCTGTGGCTGGTGATGCTGTTGGTTTAAAACACTTTGGACTGCACCAATCTGTCGAAAGCTGTGCTATAACGTTGCACTGACTGACAGATGAATCAACTCGAAGCCGTATTGTTTTGTGTGCATGTCTTAATCATTCTTAATACCAACAACTTGTGTAGTTATATAGTTTAGGGTACAGACACACCTCCTCATTCTGGGGTTTTCTGTGTTTTTGTTACTTTCTACATGCAAGTAGAGTAACACTGAAGACACCAACACTATGAATTCACACATATATGCAGTGGACAAAGCAAATTTAGGTTCTTTAAAGTAGCCTCCTTGTGCTTTTACGACAGCTCACGGCTTCATGAGTCTGAAGGAAAAGCAGCCAACAAATGCTCAAAAGCATTCCGGGGTGACACTCTGCACAGTCTGCAGTCAAACTCCATCAGCCTGGAGGTGTGTTTGGCTTTGGGATCATTGTCATGTAGAAAATTAAATGATCCCACTCACCAGATGAGATGACATGTCGCTGCAGAATGCTGTGATAGCCATGTTGGTGAATTTTGAATAGATCTCCAACAGTGTCACCAGCTAAGCACCGTACACATCACATGTCCTCCTCCATGCTTCATGGTGGGAACCACACATGCAGATACCATCGCATCACCCTCTCAGCACAGCAGTTTGAACAGAAATATTTTCAGGATTGACTGAGCTTCATGAAAATAAAGAAACCATTGAATGTAGGGTGTGTCCAGACTTACGACACTGTGTGCTGTGAAACAGTTATTATTTCCTTCTGATGTCAAATGATTTGTTTTTTTTTATTGGAAAGTTATGAAGTTTTGTTTTTTATTAAACCTGGCCTGACAATGGTGCATAAGAATACTGTAATGCCACTTTTATTTGGTTAGCTTTCCCCAAAATTGTATTTTATAGTGATTACTGTGCAAATGACAGTGATAAATGTCTAATTCCATAGGTTTATATTTCAGACTCTCTGGCTGTGATGAAACAGACCAGGCTATATTTTACAGTGAATACTCTTCCACCGTCTTTGTCTGATACGCATGACCTCCTGTTAAAGTAATTAGCTGGCCAGTGAACACTGGTAGGATTGATGATGAAGTTCTGCTCTGCAGTCAGGACTTCCATTACTTCAGAGGATGATGGAAACCAGTGATGCTACTCTCCAAGCTGCCGAGCTGTGAAACAGAATCATTTAAGGAAGAGTTTCCTGTCTGAGAAGTTTGGTCCAAAGTGTTTCATATTCTGAGCACAGGTGGACCATCAGGACTCAAACCTGTGACCTCTGCATGTTAGCGTCTTTACTTTTCGTTTTTTGTCTTGTTCTTCTACCCGTCTGTGTAAAGCAAGGGTAAGAAATGAAGTAAGAAATCCCTTTAATATGACCCTCCTCGATTAATAAAAATGTTATTTAAAAAAAAAAAAGTATATAACAATAATACAAATTTAGCCAGAACCTTCAGTCTTCAACAGGCAGGTCACATCCAAACCAAATGTATATTTACAATAACAGCTTTGGGAATAGAACCACACAAAATAACAGCAGGAATGTCAAAGGAAAACATGATTCCCAGAGTAAAAGGGTAAACATAAACATATCGGATGCACCAAAGTAAACACGACAGGGAAGGGAAGCTGGAAAGGAGCAAGCATCCTCAGCAAAACATCTCCCTGGATAAATAAGAACTGGAAGTAAAGCTGGAGAATGTACACATGGAATCAGCAGCTTCAGCACATTCACAGGATATTGATCTCTGTTTGCAGGGTGATGAGGAAAAGTTGCTGATACTTGAGAAATGCCAAAATTGCTTCCACTGTGGAAATGAAGCCAGACATCTCACACACACAGACATTTAAAAAAAAATCATCCAATCTTTTTGTCATTTAAAGAAAAGAGATCAGTTAGATGGCTCATTCATTTTAATCATCTGTAAACCTGAACGTTCAAAGTAATTAAATAAATTAAGTATTGTATACTCAAAGTTTAAATAAAGTTCTACTAACTTAATTATGTCAAGTTCATGGAACATGTTCTTCCTTTTTGAGTAATTTAAACTAATATTATTTGATTAAATGTAATGATTTGTATATTAAGTAAGCATAACTTAAAAACATAACTTAAGCACAACTTAATAGAATTAAGTAATTACATATATGGTAGTCTTCTATTGTTTCAAATAGGTAGGATTTAATAATAAACTTCATTTATTTAGCACATGGTAAATTACAATAAAATCTCAAAGTGCTTCATCCAGTAAAATTGATCATAAAAAATAAATTGCAACCATAATAAAACAACACTAGAAACTATTTGATTTGGGAAATGGTCTAGACATTAATGTATTAATGTAGCCTATTTATTTTAATCTTTATGTCTTATCAGTTTATAGATAGATAGATAGATAGATAGATAGATAGATAGATAGATAGATAGATAGATAGATAGATAGATAGATAGATAGATAGATAGATAGATAGATAGATAGATAGATAGATAGATAGATTTTTATATATATCGAGGGATCAATTTTTATTCCGATTCCCCCTCCGAAGCAGAAGGGGGCGCTAATGCGCGTGATACACTTCACATTTTTTACCGCTCTTTGAAAAAAAAAAGAAGAAACTGAAACTTTAAACCAATCAAATCACAGCACGGAGGTGACAGACACCTGGTGCAGGACACAGCTGTCACACATCTGGCGCAGGTAAATGTGAATAAAAGTCAAAATTCTTACACAATTACAACCCTGTGTTAATTTGTTATTGTCTCTGTTTTAATATAATTTTATATCAAATCAAAGCCATCCTGAATACACACATGCACGAGCCCCCAACCTCTCGTGCAACAACTTCCTGTGCAATAATCTTACCTGTGTGTCACGAGCAATACCTCACGTGCAATAATTGTATCATTGCTTTTACCATTTAGGTATGCTCCTGGTTGTTTAAATTTGACAGTGAAGTGTGACCTCTTGCTGTGATATACCACCTTTGGGTTTACTTCATTCTTGATCGTCATTGGTCAAAGGTGAATGTGGGCGGTACTAAACGATTCTCCTGACTGTCAATCATCCACACTCTCACAAAAAAATAGAAGAACAAAAGGTTGAGCGTAAGTGGCGGGAAGCAGCGCCACAGAGAGGCAGCACGGGGGACTGCTAGAGTTGGACCTACACTGCACAGCCAGCACCACTGGACTTACTGTAAGTAAGGCAATAATGAATGGTTATTTTATTTATCAGTTATTGTGTCTTTATTCACTCTCTGTATAATTGAACAATTCATATGCTCCTTTAACCTCCTGATTTTGTCCTTTTATTAGCACAATGACAGCTGCATCCCCACAACAACCAATAGTTCTTCGCATTGTTGAGAAGGACCGGGCTAGAAAATTAAAACTCAGCTCACGACCAGCCTCTGTTGATGCTTTGATCAACATTATAAAAGAACAGCTGGAAATCGACCTCGACTTCAATTTGCTTTATGAAGATCCAGACTTTGATGGGAAACTTACTTCCCTTGCAGACATTGCCACAAAAAGCTGTTGTGCACATCTCACTTTCACAAGACTCCAGCTCTATTGCATCTACTGATCAACTTTCAGACGTGTCATCTCCAGAACGTCTCAGCAGGTGGCCTCCAGGTCCTTTTACAGTTCCCACATTTGCGTTTGATGTTGAATTGAAACTTAAAGATGGAAATGCCGAATATGAGAGGAACAGCAGACATCTTAATTTGACAAGAGACCTAAAGCATGACATCTTAGGAAAGCTTGCATCTACTTTATATGGTTTTAAGGCTTACCCAAGTGATAAAGAGATTGCAGTGGCTGCTGAGGCTCTTGTAGCCAAACATCCCTGCTTGAAGGAAGCAGGGTCTGAGACAGGCTGGAATGGTTGGAAAAATAGCATCAAGTTTAAGATGGGCAACTACAGGAACAAGATGAGACGGGCTGGATGTCAGGAGGTCACTGTTAATGCTGGAAAAAGAAGTAGAAGTATTCCTGACAATGAACCTTCACATTTCAACATTAAAAGACCCAAGCGAGCAGAAGTCAACTTCCTACCCAACTTTCCCCATGGAAAGGATCCTTCAAGCCTTGAGCAGTTGAGGCAGACAATTGTTGAAGAAGTCAAGAAGACTGAGAAGAACCTACCCTTCATTAGAAAGATGATGGAGACCACATTTCCCCTGGGCCGACAGACCATAGTGATGTCCTACCCACCAGTTAACGAGATCATGGACCTCTGGCCTGCTCTCAAAATAGAGTCAGAGGTAATATGGATCAGCTCTCTCTTTAAAGTGAACATTTAATTCTTATTTATTTAGTTATTAGTAGGGATGTAACGATACATCGTGACACGATTAAAATCGGTACAAATGCACGACGACTCGCACCGGTTGACAGAAAAAATGAATCGCGATTCTTGGCGAATGCGAGAGAAGTAGGATATGTTCTTTTTCGTCTTTCTGTCACACACACACACACACACACACACACACACACACACACACACACACACACACACACACACACACACATGCGCTGTAGTGGTAATCGGCGTCAGGCCTGACTGTACCGTAAATGATACCATAACACAGACCCTCCAGGAATTCATGATGTTGCGATTTGCAGCTTCAACGCAACTTCAGTGAATCCCCGTGAATTCAGGACGGTGTTGCAATTTTAACCAATCACCGCAACTTCCGCGCAGTCTGCACGGCGGATTAAACTCGGGTCAGGTTCGGCCGCACGGTGCGGGAGGATCCCCTCATGGGACCTCTCCTCGGCGCTGGCGGCGGCGAGCCGCGACCGGCTCTGCGTTTACAGCGCCCGGACCTCGCCGTTTCCCGGGGCCGTGGACTCTCATCAAAGGGTTAATGAGCTATCATCTTAATTGTTTTTATTTTCAGTTAACTTCAAGCTGAAAGGTAATGGTCAGATCAGCTGCTTGCTGGCAGCCCTAATAAGAACACAAACTGTTTGAGAGTTTCTGTAAAGAGAGATTTTTTTCCTACAAATAAAAAGCTCATTTTTATTTCAAAAAAATCGTGAAAAAATCGTATCGTGAACAAAAAATCGTGACTCGAATCGAGTCGTGAGTTGAGTGTATTGTTACATCCCTAGTTATTAGCAGCTTTATAAATGTGTGCAAGATTCTTCAAATTGAACTGATTAAGTGTTTTTGCTGTATTGTCCTCCTGCTGTTATTTCAATGTAGTTGTATGCAGAGTTCCAGCGGATTGCAAATCAGAACCTGCCCAACACATTCTATGCTGAGTTTGACCGCCATCTTCCTCGACTGATGACCTTAGCAGACCTTATTTTGGATTACTCTGATTATTTTCCTGACTAAATATTTTTTGTTCTATTTATTTTAATTTATAAATGTTTATTATCTATTTTCTATTTAATTTCAACTTTTAGCAGTATTAAGTTAGCTATACTCATTGTAATAGAGGCAATCAATTGCCAGTTTTAAGTTTTTAATCAGGTGGTTTTAAGTATACCAACTCAACATATTTGAGTAATCTGGACAAAAAAAAATGCACAACACAAACTAATAAACAATGAGTGTTGAGAACATAAAAATGATGTGGTTTTGTACTGACTTTTTTAAAGTTCTGTAAGCTTTTGTCCTGTGAGCACTTTTGATTCAGCTGTTATCAAAATATTTGAGTACAAGTAAGTTCAGAAAATTGTAATTTTTAAGTTTATCAACTTAAAAAGTTTGATGTAACTTATTACATCAAATTTTTGAGTACTGCTAACTTGTTTGGGTTTACAGTGCGTTATTATCAATATTAAATGTGCATATGTGTCATTTCAAAATAAACTGTCTTCTGATGTTTAGAAACTTATGATCACAATCATACTCATTTACTCATTTGAACAGTGGCATAGAAACACTTCACCATTATTTTTACAGTCGTTGGTTGCAGCAATCTCTAAAAAGCAAATGTCAAAGTGGAAGAGTTTAAATACCACGTCACAGGTAAATGCGTAAAAAAATGGGCTGAAAAAATCTGTCAAAAGTCAAAACTGAGGACTTTAAGACTTATTTAAATATAAAGATTATAAACGAGTAAGTTTGTCTCAAAGTAGAAAATCACTGCACAAGGTCGAGTTCTAGATTTAGATTTTATTAGAGGGTTATATGTTAATCAAATACCTTTTAGACATTTGAATTTTAAAGATGTTAAAGCATGAGAAGAGGAAAAATAACTTACAATAACTAATGCTTTACTTCACATGGAATACAGACAATTTATTCATGAACATGTTTGACATCAACAGGCGCATTAATGTAAATTATATTTTGGATTATGTCTGTTTATATTATTTGTACATAATTGCCATTGTTCATGATTTAAACATATCGGAATGTTTTGCATTAATGTAACTGAATAATTTCATGAGTCATGTAAATAACAAACACACAACCTCTGGGACATTTAGTGTAGCATTACAGCTTTACAGAGCAGTGTGTGTGTTTGAACACTAGAGGTCAGGGTTGCACAGATTAAAATCAGAATGAGTCAATTAACATATGAGGTCACAGGATCCACATACTGACAATGAAGAGGTTCATGTAGGAGTATTAACTAATGAATTATTTGCTGTCCGTGTCAAGCTATATATTATTATATGTATCAATTTGAAAAGCTCTGCAAACTCACTCCATGATGTTTAATAACGACAATGTTTTGATCCCACTTGGATCTTCGTCACGTCAGAGACTGACCTGAAGACACAGCTACATTTATACATCATGTACATCAACAGGCTGGACGAGCTCTGTGGGAGCAGGTGTGACTAACAATCCAAATAACTAAAGCTGTCAAATGAATGCAGTGGACTTGTATAAAGTATAAAGTACAAGTACTCAGCTTTGTACAGTATTTGATTAAATTGTACTTGTTACACTCGACCACTGTCTGTGGTGATGTGCAACTTCATCTGTAAAAACAACAAGAGTAATTATTTTTGTGTCGTGACCTATGTGACAGCACTATTTCACACTGCCCATCACCGTATTGATTTAGTTAACCAGAACTGTCAATAAAATTACAGCTGTCCTGTTGACTTACAAAACAGAGCAGGGAGGAGGGAAAATGGGTTGTTACTAACAACATATCTAACATGTAGCAATACTCACCTAATAAATTATTATGTTTTTTTAGAGATTAATAGATTCTGTTTCTCTTTAAAATAGTTTCATTTGCACTTTCTACAAACGTTATGAACCTGCCCTGAAACAGTCCTCATCACTCTCATGCTCAGTCTGTGTCAGCGTGTTCGTCATCATCTTCATTAACCAGCTCCTCCAGGTCAGAGTCTGATTCTTCACCAAAGTAGATTTTCAATTCAGGAGCCGTGTGACGACGAAGAACCCTGAACATATCACAGGAGCCATGCGCCCTGTTGCTCTGACTCATATCAGAAGCAGAAAGTTCACAAGGGGTTAGTCTGGTCTCTAACAAAGGTCTCACAACTACTCTGTTCTTATGTGGCATCATAACAAGCTCTCCGTCATCCAGGAAACATTTGTTCCTGAGCACCAACGGGCTGGACATGGAGCAAGGCTGCAGAGATTCACCAGCACCGGCTGCGAGGTGTGGATGTCCTGATCCAGCCTGCAGCAGCAGGTGTCTGAGAGACAACCACCTCCAGAAACCACTGAGAGGTTTCTTGGTTGATTCTTTGGAGCTTGTAGGGGGTTGGTTTGTAAAAGTGTTGGAGGTGTATTTCCTCTTCAGCCAAAGAGAAAGCCACCGTCTCCAGACTGTTCTGACTTGGCAGCTAAGTCGAGAGTCTGACTGCTGCTTGGTGTCATCGCTTCCTGCAGAACATTTTTTGTCCTGGATGGAGAGCATGCTGTTGCAGCCCTCGTCCCCCTTCTCCTCTTCAGCCTGATCCTAGTAGAGCAGCAGAGGGTCGGGGTGACTTTTTTTCCAAGGGAATGAAAGAGAACAAGTGGAGGCTGGATAGATAGAGGTATGATTCCTCCAGGCCTCCTCACTCCCACTTTTCCACTTTGCCTCTCCCCAGCTTCCCTGCTTTTCCTTCAGTTTCAGAGGTGTAGGGGTTGCAGATCACATGCTCGGCCCAAAGCAATTCATCCTGTCTGTCACACAGTGAGCAGCCTGAGTAGTCTAATTCACAGAGAGACTGCTGTCCACCCCCTGGCTTTACAAACTCCATAGGATGCTGAGTCGTTCCTCTTGTCCCTCTCCTGGATACATCTTCATCTCACTGACTGTCAAGTCACTGCTCATCCTCATCCTCCTCTCTACTCTTCTTCATCTCGTGCAATAGGAATCACTCCACAGTGCTGTGTTGTCCCTGGACAGCATGTACCCGAGGGGTGATGTCACAATGATCTGCCAGCTGCTGTGTGAATGCCCAAACTGCATCCAAATATCAGTTCCCAAAGGGCTTCAGGGCAGACCCTCCATCTCTCCTCATGAATCAATAACAAGTCCAGGCCACTCTTCAGCTGTGATGGTGCTGCTCTTTTACTTAGTGAAAGTAACTTGCCAGCTCAACCTGGCTTTGTGCCATGGCCTGGAGGAATGCATGCAGTCGAGTTTTTGTCCCCTGCTGATGCCAGCGTGTTCCTCCTGCCTGAGGACGGGAAATGATTAATTGTCCATGTGACAAAATGTGTCTTTAGCTTCAGTGTATTTGAATTAAACATGAGGAAAACATACAGCTACAGTCACTCATCAGTCACTCATTGTGTAGTGCATCACAGGAAATTGTACACTGGACACAGCAGTTTAAAATGTTTCAGTTTGGTAGCACTGTACTGCGGTTTAGCTTTGTAAGTGTGTGTGTGTGTGGGTGCATGGCCAATCACGGGAACTGATAACAAATTGATTAGATGGAAAAGCTCCCCAGGCGGATACTGACCTCTGACCCCATTTAACCTCATTACGCTGCGTCCCAGCTGTTAAAGCCTGAGGATCGCTCTCTGAGACTGCAGCAATGTACAAAATACTGAGCCTGTGTCGAGCCAGGGTTACACATCTGATGTTTGAAAGTTTAGTCACAAAGAAAAGCTCTCTGTGTGAATCTGCAGGGATTTAATACAGACGGACAAAGATTATTTACATTTTACTTGATATAATATAACAATGGTTATATTTCCATTCATGCAATGCTGAAACTAATCTAAAACCACCAGCTGTTTACTTCCAACAAATGTGTAACAGTCCAACAGCAAGTTAAAAGATGCCAGAGCTAAATCCAATTTAGTTACAACTAACAGTCCTGTATAAAACACATGTATCTATATAAAGTATAACTTTTAACAGATTATAACAGAAATTAAAGCACACACACACACACACACACACACACACACACACACACACACACACACACACACACACACACACACACACACACACACACATGCTGTAGAAAACATGATGGCAAACTTAAGATGAGTCAGTGAAATTAATAAAATAAATCATTGTATTGACAGATGTTGTGATGCCTTGTTAAACCTCAGTTTCACCTGCGTCTTTGACGATCATACATGACGTCACACTACCTGTACCCTCCCTCGCGCCCCAGCCTCGGTTGCCATAGCGCCGTGCCGCAGTTTCCCGGATGTAGTATTCCCCCATTCAACATGGCGTCGGGAAAGTGAGACTTCGCCTGATGTTCCAGTTTGTCCGAAGTTAGTCCGCAGCCTGCTGCTCTGAACACGGGGAGGTCTGCGCTCACACCGCGGCGGCAGCTCGGAGAAGTTTCCCCGGGACTTTGTGGGTGAGTGAAAACATTTAGTCCCGGTACCAGAAGCTCGGTGTGAGCTAGCTGCTGGCGCCACTGTGCGGTGCCCCTTTAGGTGCTAACAGCGGCTAACGTTAGCGGCTTTGGAGTGTGTGTGTGTGTGTGTGTGTGTGTGTGTGTGTGTGTGTGTGTGTGTGTGTGTGTGTGTGTGTGTGTGTGTGTGTGTGTGGTTTTGAAGTTAGGACTCACTTGTGAAAGTTGCTCTATGTCTGTCTGGAGCTAACTTCACGTCTGTTTCTGTGCTAAGAGCCTCCGAGCTCCGACGGCTTAATGACAAATCCAGGAGACACTTCAGCTTCTGTGTCTGTCTGTCTGTCTGTCTGTCTGTCTGTCTGTCTGTCTGTCTGTCTGTCTGGTATCAAGAGATACATCTTTGCCTTTCCTGTTTTCTTCGCGGCCTCATGCTGCGTTATTTACGGGTAAATCCAGCTGGTTCCTGTGACTCACGGCCGCGGTAAACTTTCATTTTCACCTCGGTATCAGGGCTGGGCTGTGTCTCAGTCTGGATAATATTGTCTGTCTGAGATTTGATTAAGTTTCTCTCTCCCCTCTTTGACCCCACTTTATATTGCATGACTCATTTCTCCTCATCCTCTGGTCTTTAATATTTCCCTTCTCCTCCTCGTCTCATCTGGCAGGTGTGTGTGTGTGTGTGTGTGTGTGCGTGTTATGCCTGAGGCGTTCATATGTGTACAGTGTGTGTGAGTGGAAAAAAGATTTTGCGTGCCGTTAGTCAGCAAGGTTGTGTGATTAGAGCTGGGCACACACATTCCTGGGATGCCGGAGCTTTACGCAGGGGTCACTCTGCTCTCTCACGTTCATCAGACTCCAGCAGTGAACACGCTGATCAAAATCAACCCCCAACTTTGCATCGTGCTCTGCGAGTTATTCAGCAAAGAGGACTGTGACAGGAGATATCAGGTTGGAAAATCACCAGGAGCTACAGATCAAATGAGTTGTACTGGTAGATCAGTGTGTGTCTGTGTTAGCAGATTACAGATGGGATAAGTTAATTACTTGTGGTTTATGTACAGCTGATGTTTAATTCATCAGGCATCTTTTTAGGAGTAGTAATACAACTGTCAAATGAGGCTTTACAATCTGTAACATCTGTAACATCTGTAATCTGTAACATGAGGCTTTAGAGTCTGTAACATGTAGCATCCGACACGTTCCTAATTTTAATCTCTTAAACCAGTTTGACAACAGTGAAATCAGCGTGGGAGCGTTCAGATTGTCTGTTAGTATAGGTCATGTTTGACATATTTCACAGGGCGCTGTGTGAAACTGGAGAATCAATAGAAATATTTTTCTTCTAACAAAGTAAGAGAAGCAGTGAAGGGATCTGTGCTACGATGGAGGCTGCAGACTGGAGACCACGCTTCCAAAATAAACTCCTGAGTGATAACAGATCAGTGATGGAAAGTTACACCGCCCTGCAAATTACAGACACCGACCATCAGTTTCACTGGCTGAAGTGACACCTGTTGCTGGTGGATTTACCAGCTGTGGATCCTGTAAATAAGAGCAGTGACTTTATTTCTCACAGAAATTTACTTAGAACACCACAAGACGAGATCTGTGTAAAATGTCTGATTGGCCGACGATTGGATGACTAGAATTGTGACTCCGCTTTACTCAAAGTGAAATTAGACGATGAAATTAGAAATATAGAAACAAATAAAATGTCCTTGATCTGTTGCTATATGCTGCCCTGTTTGCTTTCAGATTCCTCTGCAGGCTTTACGTTGACTGTGTTTAGATTCAGGACGCAAAAGAAGTGAACAACAACAAACACAGTTGAAGGTACACACTCACAGCTCGTTTTTTAAAACCCAGGTTTAGAGGAGAGGGGAGGGGGGTTGTAGTGGATCACAGCAGGGAAGTTGAGTCATGAAGGCACCGATGATCAGGGACTGTTGGACTGTCGACAGACGTGTCCAGTAGGGGGTGGAGCTGATGGCAGGACGGATGTTTGATGCATCTTGACCTGAAGGTTCCCGAGAGAGACAAACACAGCTGCCGTGCAGCAGCTTCCATGAACTCCCAACAGCGTTCACATCGACATACGAGGTGACAGTTCGAGGCTGAAGCTGAGAGTGATCATATTAGCAGTAATCACTAAAAGCAGGCCTGCACACTTTAGATGCCTGTTATTGCTGTAGTCCTGCGTGGTCATTTACTATCAGGCATTAAATTATTACTCTCACTTTCTGTGCTCAGCTTCTTGTTATTGGGCGACTCTGTTATATGGGAAATGTAATTTTCTGGTTGGTCTGAAGTGCAGGATTATTTCCAAAAAATGAAGGAGCAGAAAGTTGCTGAGAGAACTGCAACCATAATTCATACTATGCACATTTTCCTGAGGTTAATGTTAAATAAAATTACTTTTTCATATCAGCCACACTTTACAATGGAGACACTCACATTGCAGCATGTTCTGTCAGTTATAGACACAGAACAGATTCAGTTTTTGATGGCCTCTTATCAGCCATGTGATTTGTACCTGAATGTGCTGTTACCCGCAGCCCAGCCTGTTCTCTTTGTGTCCTTGCTGCTTGAGTTCATGTTGTAGTGGATGAGCAAGCATGGAAACATTAAAAGTCTCTTATCTTTCTCCTGCTATCAGGTTTCACAGAAAAAGATGCCTTGTGTGTGTGTGAGAGAGAGAGAGAAAGCAAAGATGAAAGGAGATACTTCTTCTAGGTCTGATGTTTGTCGAGAGTCCAGAGAGAGACCGAGTGTGTGAAGGGGCGAGGCGAGGTGCAGAGCCAACACAGGGCTAGATTCAGCTAAAGGCTAACACCCAAACAACCAGATCTGCAGAGAAAACACAGCAGAGGCCTGCACGTGAAACCCCTGACTCCACCTCACACCAGGGGGGTGATGGAGGAAAAGGTTTGGAAAGGAGAGCAGGGACGTGTCTTTCTGTTTTTCGGTGTTTTGTTTTTGATCGTTGTCTTTCGTTTCTCATTTTGTGACAGGATTTTTTTGCCTGCAGAAATGAAAGAAATTAATAGAAAACAGCCACAGCTGCTCATTGACTTATTAAAAATGATCCGTAGCATTCAACCCCTCCAAAAGAAATCTTAAAAGTGTCTGGAGACAGAGGATAAAGATAAGCTGAGTGGATTAAATAGGCCCTGGGTGGGGAAGAGAAGGAGTAGAAAAAAAAGTAAAAACATGCTGGGGGCATGTCAGACCCTACATTATGACTCTTCCCTGTAAGAGGCAGAAGGCTTATTGCCTTAGAGGAAAGAAAATCCTCTCTGGAATGACTGCAGCAGCCAACATCAACACAGCCCTCTAGGTGCTCAAGCACAGAGGCAGGAACACCGCATGCATAAAAGAAATACATTATTATAACAATCGCTTCAACCGCCAAGTCTGAGTAGAAGGCCAGCGTTGTGTGCGATGTATAGAGAAATAAAAATTATAAAAATCAGAAGAATTTGATATTCAGCTACAGATCAGCTTTTGTCCACGGCACAAAGATTGTTCAGCTTTCTGTCTCGGGACTAAAAAATATTTTAAAAAAATCACATTCGAGAAGCTGAAATTAAAGAAGCAGGTCGATTCTTTTTAGTAAAAAATGACGAATCAAAATAGTTTAATTGATTAACAGTTAATTGACGAATCACAGCTCTAAACTCCCTGCATGTCTTTCTTTGCACACAGCGACAGAGTGAGGAGTTTTGTTCTTCTGTTTGCATGTACAGTTTGAAAAAATCAAGCTTGGGCCTGCTTGTTCCCGGTGATATGGAGCTTTCACAAACACACAATACAAAGAGAGTTCTGGATGGTGACCGTGTTTAACCTCAGCTGTGCTGGTGTTGCAATGCTCGTGAATGGCAGTATGTCACAGAGGGATACAAAGCTTTTTCTGTTGATAGACAGTTAGCTGTACTGTACACGGGCAGGACTCTGTTTGAGATTCCTGCTCTTGAATCTTTATCTGTTCTTAAACAATCTATAAAATTAATACATTAAGAAATGTTATTTGATTTGATTTTTATAGGAAGTTGTTGTTTTTCTCGGTTAATTCTAAGATATAATTTCTTAGGAACCACTTGGCATGAAGGTGTCCACATTTTAAATACTTGTTATCACTTGTTCATGAACAGCTGTAGCTGTTGTAGCAGATAATCTGATCATATCTTCTCAGCAGAGAGATCACATCCGTTGTTCATATACCACAGCTACGTGGATTTCATCTCATCATATTTTCGCACCTCCTCTGTGTTTGGAGTGTGAGTAACGTTCACTGACCTGCTGTATTTGTCAGTGCTGTCACTAATGACAGTGGAGGTGGATGTGATGTTTGACTTCTTCACAACAACATCACCTCATTGTTTCTGTTTCTGGACAACATGACTACATCATCATGTAATGATGGTGCCACAGCTGGTAGTCTGTGCTGCACTGAATCACGTTTTACAGTCTGCTTTGATGTTTAACATGATGCTAACGTTGTGCAATAGCAGCAACAAGTTATGATGAAAGTAGTCGAGTACAGAGTAATGTAATATCAGTGTGTAATATCAGTAATGTCACCTGTGGTCATCTGACTTCTTGTTTTACTGACCAGCTTGTCTGCTGGTCTTAATTTAAACTTTTTGAATGTAATGCTCTTAAAGGATCATAAGTACATTCACACCTGTCTCAACATGAAGCTTTGTCACTGTGTAATCTTCATAACAACACCAGACTAGATTATTTGTTTTGGAGCCCAAACTAAAAAAAGCCTGCAGCTCTTTGCCTAACAGCTTTACTTGTTTAATACAAAACCAGTTCTAAAGCAGTACCGCTTCCTGACTAGTCAGGGCTGAATATTAATAAAGTCACTCCTGTGCTTTTGTCAGACGCATCAGATAAAAGTTATGACATTGTAGCCTCATTGTTCTGATCCGCTCTCATCAGAGCTACACTGAATTCTGTGGTTCGGTGGTCAGCTTTAAGGCCAGTAGGTAGCCCTTGAACTCCTTGCAGTAAACTTGATGTTTCTGTGTCAGTCGGTGCAGGGGTAAGGGTCGAACTAGCTGCCGCTCTGTTTGCGTATGTGTGCTGAAATATGTGTAAGCTTGCTCGTGTGCTCCATGCAGCGCTCTCTCTGCCGTCTTTATCATTGACCTTTCCACATTCCACAACCTGCCGCTGGAAGTCGGCCCTCATTGGCTGCAACACTGCACGCTTTGTTTGAACTCTGTCTCAGCATTGGCAGGTTTGTTCTGGCTGGGATCGACTGCGTGGACCTGTTCCTGTTGTATTTCCACTGTCAGGAATGTCAACAGGCCTTTTCCTTATTTACGCTGACACCTTGTAGTCTGTTAGATAATAGATAGTGAATTGAATACACTCACTTAAACTGCCTTTGATAAGTAACTCCTACTATAAACTCATAATGTGTTGATGTATGATTTGATGTTCAAGTTTATTTATTTCATATTTTTTCATAAGACTTATAGAAATAGAGTTGTTATGGCAACAAGACAAAAAGGAGTATGCTAAATTTAGTTCAGACAGTATGAAATCTGTCTTTTTTGTGTAATCTCTCTGAAACAAGTGTTTAATTTGCTCTTCAGCTGTCTGCGACGTTTAGATTGGCACCGTGAGTAACTTCGAGGACACAGAGTCAAAGATCAATTTTCAGCGTTTTCCGTGGGCGGCGTTTGCCAAAGTTTGTTGCATTTATAAATTATTATTATATTTTAATCATTTAGCCTTGACTCATGACTTGTGTGTT